>JAVJIF010034746.1:0-122065 GCA_038442645.1 Agave tequilana
GACTCATGAGCGGAATTACCCAACTCATGACTTGGACTAGCAGCTGTTATTTTTGCCTTGAAGATCTGGAGGCATTATCTTCTGGGAGATAAGGTGTTGATATACACGGATCACAGAGCCTCAATATATTTTCTCACAGAAGGAGTTGAACATGAGGCAGAGGCGGTGGCTGGAGTTGATGGCGGACTATGATATAGACTTGCAATATCATCCAGGCAAGGTCAATACAGTACCGGATGCACTGAGCAGGAAGCCAGAGATAGAGTGCTTGTTCCACTTACTCAGCAGAGGGAGTTGATTCAACATCATCAGATTGGACTTAATGTTGGTACAAGGAGTTGATAAGGCAGGACAGTTCATGACCTTGCAGATTCAGTCCACATTGATAGATGAGATCAAGGAAGCTCAAAAGGAAGACCCCCAATTACAGCAATTCCGAGCTCAAGTAGAGGCTGGATTGAGGACTGATATCAGTATTCATCCGGATGGTGCATTATATTTTGGTAGCAGGATTTGTGTTCCCCAAGGAGAAGTTCGACAGAAGATTCTAGCAGAAGCACCAGTTCACATATTCCATACACCCAGGGGGAAACAAGATGTACCAAGACTTGAAGAAGCAGTTTGGTGGAATGCTATGAAGAGGGAGATAGCCCAGTATGTTGCCAAGTGCTTGGTTTGTCAGCAGATAAAGATAGAGCATCAGAGGACAGCTGGACTTCTACAACCTTTACCGATACCTGAGTGGAAGTGGGAGCACATCACCATGGATTTTGTCACGGCATTGCCTCGCGTCCTAAGGTAATAATGCTGTATGGGTAATCATTGATCGCCTCACCAAATCAGCTCACTTCATACCATTCAGGGTAGGTCAGACAACAGAGGTTCTGGCAGACAAGTACATGAAGGAGATAGTTCGTCTGCATGGAGTTCCAGTTAGTATTGTATCAGACAGAGACACCAGATTCAGATCTCATTTCTGGGAAAGCCTCCAAGAAAGTTAGGGACTCGTCTGAAATTCAGTACTTCATATCATCCTCAGACAGACGGACAATCTGAGAGGACTATCCAGATTCTTGAAGATATGTTGCGGGCCTGCATGATTGAATTCCAGGGATCATGGGAAGACCATCTTCATTTGGCTGAATTTTCTTATAATAACAGCTATCAGGCAAGTATCAAGATGGCACCATTTGAAGCATTGTATGGAAGGAGTGTAGGTCACCGATTTGTTGGGATGAAGTCGGTGAGAGGAGACTTTTGGGGCCGGAGATCCTGATTCAGACAACAGAGAAAGTCAGGATTATCAGAGATCACCTCAGGGCAGCACAGAGTCGGCAGAAGAGTTGGGCAGACACACTGAGAAGGCCATTGGAATTCCAGACAGGGGATCATGTGTTTTTGAAGATATCACCTACAAAGGGAGTAATCCGGTTCGGTACTCGTGGGAAGCTTAGTCCGAGATATATCGGCCCATTCGAGATCTTGGACCGAGTGGGAGATGTGTCTTACAGGTTGGCGTTACCGCCATCTTTGGACGGAGTTCACAATGTATTCCACGTATCACAGCTGAGGAAGTATGTGAAGGATGATAGTCATATCCTGGATCACTCCGAACTGGAACTACAACCGGATTTGTCATACCAAGAGCAACCGATGGCCATTTTGGACAGAAGTGTCAAGACATTGAAGAATAAAGCCATACCTTTAGTGTTGGTGTCTTGGAACAGACATGCGACCAGGAGAGGCCACGTGGGAACGAGAGGATGTTATCCGTGAGCGTTATCCGCAACTCTTCACATCTTGATTGGTAAACTCTTTCTTCTCATCCTTCTTTATTGCTGCCTTTCACTTCCTGTTATCCTTCCTTACCGTCACCTTTCACTTTATGAAATTTCGAGGACGAAATTTTTGTAAGGTGGATGGATTGTAATAATACCCCGTTCCCGGAATACGTACTTAGTTGCGTATTCAGTTTTTCGATCGTATTTTTCGATTTACTTCCTGTATTTGACCGATTTCAGTTTTAAAAATCACTTTCCAATATTATATATTTTCTATGATTTTCTGGAATTTCCTGAATTTAATAAATATTTTCAAAACCGGTGTCGACCAGTGCCGCTGATCGATTCTCGGATTTTTAATTCACAAAGAGTTAGGAATTTCTAGAAGGTCCTTTAGACTTTATTTCTTAGAATCATATTTTCTATCTAAATACTTTTTCTGAGAATTTTATGAATTTATGAAAATTCCAACGGAGTCGGTAGATAACTGATTCCGGGATTTTAGTTTTAAAACTATAAATTATTTCTCCAAACGAATTTCACCATGAGTCTTAAAATAATATTCTTGATTTTTAGTAAAATTTACGAGTCGTTCCGAGATACTTGAATTTCGGGCGATTTCGGTATTTTCCGAAATGTTTCCCGCATCTTCGACTTAAACCTGGAAAATTGTCTTTTCAACATTTTAAATTTTAAATCCAAGAGAAAATATTTTCATTTATAATTTCTTTTCCTTTTTCCTTTTTCTTAATTTCCTTCCTTCCTCCACAACCACAAGCTTTTCCATTTCCAATTTTTCAATAATTCCACTTTCTCCAAAATTCCACCAACTCCCACCTACTTCCTCATTTAATGCATCTCTCTCTCTCTCTCTCCCATGGCCGGCCAAGTGGCCAAGAAGAGGGACACTCATCCCCTCCCTATTTACACAAAACCCCTCTCAATTACCTTATTTACACCTCCTTTACAAAATCAAAATCCTATATAAACATATCCCTTACATTTCTTTTTTTTTCTTCTTCATTCCACCAAAGAAGTAGCCCTCACCTCTTCCTTCTCCATCTCAAACTCAAACCCTAACTCCAAAAGCACCTAGGTCTTCTTCATCTCCATCTCAAGCATCAACAAGATCTTCATCTTCAACCTCAATCAAGCCACTTCTTTTGGATTGGGGATCATCTCTCTCTTCGTCGGATTTATCACCTTGGATCAAGCTTCACATAACCAATCCTTGTGAGTATTTTTACTCACCAAGACTAGACAACTTCTTTATATACTTGTGTTGTCAATTCATGTACACTTGTGCCATAAGAATCGTATTTTAGACCATCAAACACAACCAACAAAACCCTAATTCGTACCCAGTTTTTCCCACGATTAGTCGACTTAACCTAGGAATTAGTCGACTAACCACCTGTTCTGAAACATAACTTCTCTGGAAACACAGTTCTAGTCGACTTATCCTTATTAATAGTCGACTAATCTTTCCTGAACCAGAAAACCCAACTCTCGGTTCCAGTCGACTCATCCAAAATATTAGTCGACTTAGGACCCCTAGTCGACTACCCATTCCTCCCTAGTCGACTCCTGTTTTCCTGAAATAAAACATCAACTCTCTGTATCACAGACTTAGTCGACTTAAGTATCCGTTAGTCGACTAGTAGTTCCCTGTTAGTCGACTACCCTTACAACCCTAGTCGACTAACTTTTCCTGAAACAGAATTACAACTCTCTGGAACCCAGTTTTAGTCGACTCATCTAGACTGTTAGTCGACTTAAGACCCCTATTAGTCGAACTAATCCTTCCACCTAGTCGACTAATTCTGAATGTCTGACTTAGTTGATTTCCTATCTGAATTTGGATTTTACCTTTGATACATGTGTGACATATTATTCCTGTTCATGCTTCATAACTGGTACTACATGACATGTTACTTGATGGACATTACCTCATATTACTTCATGACTTGTTATTACATATCATCGCTTCATAACTTGTTAATATGAATATCACCACTTATCATGCCATCACTTGAACCAAGCATGATACACTTGACTTTCGTATAAATGGACCAACTTACATATGGGTCGGGGGGAAACATACGGATATCGATATGTGTTCGTGTTTACAGTGGCATTAGGTATATTGTACAATCATATTCCGGTCTAACCTGAGGGCCTCCAGGGACCGAGGGGAGTGCTTGCTCCCTTCCTGAATACTGTCATGACTAAGGCATACATAAGTCCCTCCTGTTAGGCCTTGCGGCTGGTTCCGTTACCAAGCAACGGAACACCCTGGACCGTGGTCCCGGGCATGCACGGGACCCACTGTAAACATAGTTCGTCGATAAACCGCTGGTTTCCAATAACAACCTTGCTTTACTAGGATATGGATCTATGTGCGCTGGGACGCTGGGTCACATAGCTAGATATCATAGTAAGACAAGTAATAATAATAAGACATTAACGTGGATCTATTGTATTCAGACTCTTACTCTTTATGCTTTCATTACCTACTGATTGATAATTATCTTACTGTTCCCCCTTACTTATTTATGTCTCTTATGCCATTTGGCTGTAGCCTGATTATTGTTATGAGGTCTTGACCCCTTGGATTTGCATATTCAGGTTCTGAAGCTTGGATCGAAGTGGAGCCATCCACAGAAGATCGAGCTTTCTTTAGTGAGCAGGCTGATTAGCTCCAGTCCTTGTGCCAGATCTCTCTTTTGGCTCACGGGATCTTCATCCTACTCGTGAGCATTTTGTGTTTATATTGTATCTTTTGCTTTTGAACTTGGTTGTGATAAAAGATACATGTAATGTGTAATATTTTATCATATTTTGTGATGACTTGTACTTGTACTTTTATGTTGGCATATGTATGGATATCACGCTTTGTCGTGTACTCTGATTCTTGTTGTACTTATTGCTTAGCGTATATGCGTGGGGGCATTTTCTGACCTACGTATATACGTAGCAGTGACGTCTCCGTATCCGTGGGATCGGGGCGTTACACAAACTATTTAAAAGGCACCAACCACATGGTTTAGCAACAACAAGATTTATGTGGCATTGTGCCAGGCTTTCCTCCTTGCACTTCACTATCGAAAATAGATCATCATTCCAAAATGATTCCCAGTATACTATTTATCATAATTCCGCTTTCATGTGTGCTCGCTCTTTTAACTCCAGTTGTCTATCTTTTGCTACATCGTCGGAGAGAGAAACTCCATAAAAAATTGAGGATGAAATTGTACTCGGACATTTATTTTCAATATTGAGGTTCGATGGAGGTGTTGTTTATAGTTCCATCGTCAATGCCACTGAAAATTTCAATGAGAAATACTGCATTGGGGCAGGAGGATATGGGGTTGTCTACAAAGTAGAACTTCCTACAGAAGAGATGATTGCCGTGAAAAAGCTTCATTCAATGGAAGAAGAGGTGATCGATGGAGAAGTTCTAGAAATGAAATACGAATGCTAACCTTAATCCGCCATCGCAATGCAGTGAAACTACATGGATTCTGCTCCCATTCCAATTGCAAATTACTCATATGTCAGTATATAGGGAGGGGAAGTTTAGCTACCATTCTATGTGATAGATTGGAAGAAAAGAGTTGATGTTATCAAAGACGTAGCTTGGGCTTTATCATATATGCACCACGACTGCTATTTGACTATAGTGCATTGAGATATTACTTGCAGTAATATTTTGTTGGAAGCGAAATTTCAGGCCTAAATTTCAGATTTTGGCATTGCCAGAATTTTACAGCCAGATTCATCAAATTGGAGCACTCTGCAGGCACTTGTGGATATAGCCCCAGGTCAGCATTTATATGAAATTCCTGGTCATGATATTAGCTTGAACATTAGTATTTACATTGAACATCAATAAATTTTGTTGAACTATTTTGTTTACATGTATACCTTTTAAAGTAAATGACATGTGAATAGCTGGATATCTTTGTAACTATGACTGATAAATCTAACATACAGAAAAGACGTTGTTAAACTTTTTTATTAAATAAAAGCAAACAATATATTTCATGAATCACACTAATGTTAATTTTAAAATGTTAACTATTTAGAAAGACTAGTTACAAAAATTCAACCACGTTTAGCATTTATATCAGAAGTTCTGCCATGACAACTTGTAACGACAATAGGAAGTGAATTTTGTCTTATTTTTATCTTTTCTCTTTTTGGTTGGGTTTTGGGGTTGTTTTTATTTATTTTTTTGAAGGTGGGCGTGGGGGTTTAACTAATCTTGTATAATGAGATATCCAAGAGACATATATTTATCATTAACTAAATATGCTTAAATTTTACGGTTAATTATTACTTTGCAAATGAAATAAGAGGCAAGAAATCACTAATTTTGCAATTGTCTCAACAATTATTTTATGACAACCATCTGTCAACTGGACCAAAAAATGTCATGTAATAGAATTCTTAATTTGGCTAATCTTTGATATGCCAGTTAATTATTTACTTAAAGCTTGTTCATATTCTTTTTCTTGCAGGGCTTTCTCGTACAATGACAGTGACTGAGAAGTGCGATGTAAATAGTTTTGGTGTAGTAACATTAGAAGTTCTGATGGGAAAACATCCAGGCGAACGCATCACCTCATTTTCAACACCGAGGGGGAAAGACATATTACTAAAGGATTTGTTAGACCGAGGAATCCCACCTCCAACAGAAAACACAACACAAAAGGGTGATATTAATGGGAATGTCGGCATTTGGATGCTTACAGCCCGACCCAAATGCTCGCCCAACCATAAAACAAGTTGCTCAATTCTTTGAGACCAATAATTCTCATGGATTGCCATTTCAGATAATAGAATTGAGGAATATGTTGGATCTATAGAGGTAATCCTACATTTTAGCAATAATATGTTCCAATTATGGTTTTAATACATATATGGATTGGTGAACACTTTCTTTAAAAAGAATATTTTCCAAGGGTTTGTTATCTTAGTGAAAGAAAAAAAAAATTCTGTAGGTTACTATAAAAAGAAAAAAAAAAAAAAAACCTCTACTTGCATTGAGTTGTCCAACTCTTCTAGTTTCTGATATTATAAACTTGTGACAATTAGTAGGCCGACATGTCCCCATGGAATCCACTGGTAGTCCCAGGCATCTGGTGGTTCATGTCATTGATTTACAGGTAAGTCCTTGAAACCTCTTTGATCTATAATGTAAAACCTAAATTTTCATGGACTCTAAGATGTTAAAGTTTTTAAATATTGGCCACATCTGGTATATATCGGCAATATCATAGTATTGGTATTTCAGATAGTCAATATAATATTACCCTATAATATCAGCTCATACAGGCTGATATTGGATATGCTGAAATTGATGGCCAATATTGATGATATTGATACTAAAAGACATTGGCCGATATCAATACAAAGATTTAAATTATGATTGAGATCCTACTTTGAGTTTTTCATTTAGGTTTTGAAGAGGTATCTGCAACTGCAAGTAAAAAAAGGGAAGTTGCTTACTTGAAACCTGATTTGAAAATGAGAGACGATCTAGATGTCAATTAATGGGGTTGGGGGGAGTGGAAAAGAACATTACATATTTAATTTTGGGTTTCAGAAGAATTATATACAAGGATTCATCAAAAAGTGTTGTCCCTAGATGTTGCATACACTGCAGGAATTGAAGGTGATTGTGGCAGAAGCTGAAGCAATGGATTGGTCTTTGGAATGAATTCGCTGGCTTCACAAGCTTTGTTGTCTGTCACGACAACTTCAATAAAAAAGTTATTGCCAACTACCAACATTTCTTAAAATTTCTATTAAATTAATTAAGAATTATGCGATTTTAGCTACTTTTCGTTTAAAATTTAAATTTATCATGACCGCAAATACATTATATTACCCATCGTATAACCGTGTTTTGTTTTTCTAAGCACAGATAAATTTTGTTCTCATCTCATAACACTTTTCCATCAAGGATCCAACATAACATTACGATAAGATTTTGGGAGAGGCACAAAAGACAACGTGATTACAAAACTAAAGTATGTAAGAGACAAATGAGAGAAAGATAACACTTTAGTTGTTGGATGCTGAGTACAAGAACGAGTACAATTTCCAAGAGTTACTTGTTTGGCGAAGTTCTTATTTGAACCTTCTGTTTCTCTATTTTATGAGAGCAATTCTACCATCTATGTAATTATATCCTTACATTCCGTGAATACAGGTTTACACACCTGCTGTGCATTTAGATAGAGGTCTTTTCTTTAAAATTTTAAATATAGGTCGAAGCTGGGACATGAACCTACAACTTCTTTCATCCCACTCCCACCCTTTTACGAGTGAGAAAGCCTAACTGGAATTTTAGTTAGAGGGTCTAATACTTGAAAAGTAAACCATGTAGTGTAGGAGATTGAGGAAGATCGTTAGGCACTACTTTAGGAAATAATAGAGAACAAAAAGTACTTTGAAAAGAGAAAGTTTGTTATAGTTTTCTTGCTCTGTAATGGGCTTTTTGTTCTAAATTGCAGAGTTTGATCATCCCAAGTGGAAAGAAATAATGGCATCTTCTGCTCTCAGTAAAGTACCTGATTTCTACATCTCAATTGGGGTTCATCTTCAAATATCCAAACAAGGGGCTGATGGCAGTTTGTCATATCTCGTAGAGACCACGTATTTATTGGGAGCATAGAGGCAAGGTTACTTATGTGAAAACAATCCTCAGTTTCATGTTTGGCTATCCTCATTTCTCAAAAAAACTTATTGCAATATATGCTCTTCGAGACTATATTTCTTATCCCCACCATTCTTCAACCACTCAATTAGTGGGAAGATCTAACTTGTCATCCAAATGTTATGGTATTTTTACTTTTAGAGCTCTCAAAGATGATCCTTTCTGATTGATACCGCCCAGAATGTTGTTGAGCTAAATAGATTACTGCCCCAGGTGATTCTTTGGGATCTAGGATACTCATTATATCTCTTGAACATCCATCTATTTTAAGGTATTTATGGTTATTTTCATGTAGCAGATGTAATTTATTTTTGCATCCATATGTGATAATTATTTTGTGCCAAATCGTCTTTGGTTGGTAAGAAACTTCCTTTTGTTGCGAAAGAATGTCCTTAACAATATTCCATAGGTATTTGTAAAATCGAAATGTTTCTGTTCGCTTTTTGCTGCTCATTATGGTCAACTATCCCGTACTTTGGCTAAACCATTGCAGTCTAATTTAGATAAAAGTAGTTGATTTAGTTTATTCAAGAATTTTTCTTTCCTTTGGAAATGTAGTGTGGAGATTATATTATCAGTGCACAAGTCTATATCCTGCAATAATGCCTCTCGTATTGAAATTTGCATGATTTTAGTTCCTCCATTCCACAATGATAAGGTCTCATGCTTTTTATTTCAGAATGTGCTTTCATAGAGTGTTGTGTATTCTGATCATATTAAATTAGTTACTGAGACTAAATCAGGAATATTTGTAAAGTAGAACGGTTAGAAAAGCTTCCAATAATATTAATAATATTAATAATAACAATGGGAAAACAATCAAGAAGAGAAATAATAATTCAGGCAATAATATTAATAATAACAATGATGATAAATTAGTAATAATTAATCATGTAATAATAGAAATAAAAAATAATAATTAAAGATACTAATAATAATGCTCTAGTAATAATAATTTATAACGATAATATCAATACATAATAATATTAAAAACAATAATAGTTAACAATACTACTAATAATAATTAAAATAACTATAACAATAACAATAATAATTAACAAACAATGATAAAATAACCAGTAAAATAAAATAAAATAAATACTTTAGAAAAATAAAAATACAATATTTTGACTAGGGATATTACACATGTAAAAATAATTTTCCAAATACTTAATGATACAAGAGGGTTTGATAGCAATGGGTGAGAAAGGAAACTTGTCATTCACTTTCTTGGACCCTTTCAAGAACTCAGAGAGTATTCTCAGCCTCTTGTTTGATAATAAGACTTAACATCAATCACAATTTAAGCCCACGTCTCGGATTTTTGGACTTATCTGGCTACTTGTACGCATGGTTTAACAGTACTTGACTCGAGTCTTCTTAACAAGCCAAATCAATAACTTTCAGAATGCTATAAATCTATTGCACCCAGGTTTCATGAGACTAAAAGAAGGAAAATTCTAAAATGAATGGTAACAAGATGCTTTCAAATATCAACTAGTTAGAATTAGTTGTGCGAAAAAAATAAATGGAATTTTGACTTTTAGTAAATTAGGGGGTGAACTTCGAGCATAATGCATATTGATGACCAAGGATTACTAGGAGTGATCATTTTTTCCTACTTCAGACACCCTTGATTATGGTATTGAATTCAATGCAAAAAACATAGAATCGTGTCTGAGCACAGGGATCAAATAAAATCCCCCCTCCCCCTCCCCCCAACCTACGACTGCCACTGGCGACTCCACTCTCTTTCTCCGTCAGAGTCCATGTTAGCCACTGACTAAACCCTAACCCTAAGTCTTAAATATTCTTCAAAAATTGAAATGCATTTGTGGTAGAAATTTTATCTTTTACTTCAAAAAAAAAAAATTCCTACTTTTACATGGCTATTACAAATAGAGGATTATATTTTGGCTTTAGAGGCTAACTTCTTGATTTCAGGTACTCTTAATGTTTACTCTTATTGGTTGTCTATCACTATCTTAAGACGGCCTCTCCCTCTTACACTTCCAAAACTGCCTAGAATTAATTCATCCCATCATTTTATCCCATCATCATGTGCCACCATCTCGAAGTTAAATGAGAAGGGATAAACATGTGAATTTATACAACTGTGACTTCGGAAAGAACTACAATTAGTTGGAAATTGTATGAAATGAGAGAGTGATGGAACGCAGCTGGAAATTGAAGAATTACTTCATTTGACAGAGCGAACGAGAGGGATTTTTCTGAGGCAATATAAATGCAGAGGCAGATGCCGCCCACAAATCCCACCTCAACTGCAAACGGCTACCAATTTGAAGTTAGGTTCTTTACCCTTACATGGATCCTTTTCAACTTTCCTCAAAACTATCAGTTGTTGTTTTTCTTCTCGTGTTCATTGCTTTCTTCCTTGTAATTCCTGTCCCAACTATTGCATGAAGAGCATTTTCTTTTGCTGCTGTTGCTCCTGCTTCTTGCTCATCCAATGTTTTATCTCTTGGATCAGAAACTATAGCTCTCCTCCACTGTAAACCACTCTTCAAATTGGAAATCTTAGCACCCTCAGTTCTTGGACTCCCTATACCAATCCTTGCATGTGGTTCGGAATCACGTGTGAAGGAGGGCGAGGAGGAAGTATTGTGACAGAGATCAACCTGCCTCGTGCTGTCTTGGCAGGTAATCTGGACTCTCTCGATTTCTCCTCGCTTTTGTCTCTCACATGTCACCACCTCCGTCACAACTACCCCAACGACACATTCCACCAAGCATTGGCTCACTTACCAATCTTACCTCACTTGATTTGGCCTACAACAGAATGATGGGAAATCTGCCACACTCTTTAGCTAATCTATGCCAAATTCTTGAGATAGATCTGTCAAGCAACGAGTTTGAGGGGACTACACCTCTGGAGCTAGGAAATGTCTGTAATATTATTCACTTAAGAGTCCATACGAATCAGCTAGCAGGTTCCATTCCTTCCAATTGGGGAAACCTCACCAAGCTACGTAGCTTGTACCTCCATAAGAATAGTCTCTCTGGCATCATTCTTGAAGAAATAAATAATTTAGTAGATTTGACTTGCCTAACATTCTCATATAATCTCTTAACCGCTTCCCTTTCTTTAATATTGGGAAATTTGACCAAGCTAAGCTTCTTGTTTCTCAGACAAAATCAGCTCTCTGGCTCAATCCCTCCTGAAATTGGGAAACTAGTGAACCTTATTGATTTAGAAATGACCAGCAATTTCCTGACAGGCCCAATCCCTTCAAGTTTAAGAAATTTGACAATGCAAACTCTGTATCTCTTCAACAATTCTCTCAATGGAACCATCCATTCTGAAATTGGAAATCCCAATTTTTCTCTGACCATCTAAAAATTGATCTTCCAATAATGATTTTGGAAACATGTCAGCTAATTGATTCTTATTGTCAATGTATTAAAATTACCACAATCATTATGATCTTTACAAAGTGGTGTCGTGTAACATCTCAGTCCTTAGTGCAAGGACCCCAAAATGGAGTTTTCTTTGGCAAATTAATCGCACTCGTAATATACATAGTACAGGCATAGGGCATGTTCGTTTCTCCGAAATGAATCCGGAAACCAACTGTTCATGGGCCCCACACAGGGCCACGTCAGCTTCTCATAAAGTGTTGTTTGGTTGTCTGTTAAAGAAAAGCAATGATCGTGGTTGAGCCTGTAAAAATCCTATGTGATCTCTTTTTTGGTTTCCGCGCACTGAGGCTGAGAAAAGGCTCGGAAAACTACTATGAGCCTCACTTGACCCATTTCTTATAGAAATCCGTTAACGTGAGCCAACTTGAATTTTCTGCGCCCCATTTCTGAGAGCCAAAGAGGCACATAGCGTCAAATGTCAATCCAAAGTTCTAAAAAAACGTTGTCTCATCGAAAATATTTGTGCATAACACAATCTGACAGTGATGAATTCCACGTTTGACATGGACAATGTTTCCACACTTTTTATTTTTTTCTGAACCAATGGAGAGGAAATGTCCAAAAAAACGGACAGACATGTCAACTAGTGCTCTTACGGTCCACTTTTTCCAGCAACAAAGGCCACATCATTGTATCCCAATAAATCCAAATAAAGTGAGCTTGGGGTAATGTCTTTTTTCTCTGTAGCTAATAATTCTTTTCACCGAATCAGAGAATGTCTTTTAGTCTCAACTAGGCTTCCACCCAAATCCTCAGTCCTAGCAAATCGATGGTAGATCAAAATAAGCTCCTTCAAATGGTTGTGATGGAGATCATAATTGGGAATTAACTATTACATTATTTAATTATTATTTTATTAGATGTTATTTAATTTTTACCCTTTTTATACGTGTTATTTAATTTTGACAATAAAATTTTGCTTAAAAATACTTTTATGCTACAAAAGAAAACAAAAACTGTCTCAACCAATTGTATGTGTATTTTTAGAATTTATTTTTATATCTACTATTTTTTTTCACTAACGAGTGCCATAAGAACACTAGTTGAGTATGTAAATCCTTTTCCTTACTTTTCGTTTATTTTCTTTTTTTGGGTAAATTTTTCTGAACCCCTCTATGTTTTGGGAGTTTGGCATTTTAACTATCAATTTTATTTACGTTCTACGAAGCCTCACTCAATCTTAATTGAGCTAACTCCGTTAATGAAAATTGCGGAAAGACATTTTTGCCTCTCTTTGTTATAAATTATTTGGTAAGATCCATACTATAAGACTTAGTTATAAAACCCAATAAGAAACTGGTTTATACCTGCTCTTCTTCTTCTCTACGCCGCCATCTCCACTCTCTTTCTCCGTCAAAGTCCAGGTTAGCTACTAAACCCTATGCCTAAGTTCTTCAAAAAATTGAAATGCCTTTTGTGGTAGAAATTTTATCTTGTACTTCAAAAAATAGATGCTACTTTTGCATGGTTATTACAAATGGAGGATTATACTTTGGCTTTAGAGGCTAATTTCTTGATTTTTTTTGTACTCTTAATATTTACTCAAAAAATGTTTTGTGAAGTTCTGCTGATCACTAAGTCTCACCCAATTAAAGAATGTGGAATATGTGGGGGCATGAAGGCAACTATCAATTTGAACTTTAAAGCAAAATCATTTTGTAATGCCAAGGGGAGATGACTCGAAATGTGAAGGTCTTCTCTTCTTGGTTGTCTATCACTATCTTAAGACAGTCTCTCCCTTCTTACATTTCCAAAACTTGCCATTTTTTCACAATGCTAAAATTCTTGGGAGTGAACAGCTTTGAATCTTTGCATCAGATGTTTGCTGATTATTCATGTGCATTGCATATTTTAGTCATATTTTCATATTTATTTAATATTATTTTAAAACTCTGCTGTTTAATGATTTTAATATCTAATAGTGTGCATGTGTAATTAATGGAAAAGAAGAAGAAAAAGTGATCAAATATCCTAATTAATCCAAATTAATTGAGATAAGATTATCTATTTAAAGCTATCAACGAAGATCTAATTGAAATAGGAAGTTTTTAAAGAAATCTTATTGAAGAAAAACGAAGACAACAAAACGAGACGATCCATGCACACAAGATCTGGCCCAATAACCAGATCCTGGCCGCGGAAATTTGCAAAAGCCGTGTTTTCGCGGCTTGGTTAAAACAGTTGGGCCAGCGTCATTGCTCTTATCTTCAAGCGCGTTCTATCCTTTCATCTTTCCTATAAATAGAGCACTATTCTGAGCAGAGAGACGTGCAGAGGAGAATTAGAGCTTATACTTTACTCTGAAGCTTAGAATTATTATTAGATAGTTGTTGAGAAGTTGTAATCTCTATTTTTCTTCCTTTTAGCTTTGTCGAGAAAAGTGAGAGTGAGAGAAAACGGAGGTTATAATTGTAATTGAAGTGATATCTTCATCTTATACAAATTCAACGTTTTGATCTTACTGGTATGTTAATGTTTACTTTCAATTATTACTCTCTTTGTTCAAATTTCACCATGAGTAGCTAAATCGGTTTTCTGAGCTCACTATTCTTTTCTTCTATTAGTCTTCTTCTTGATTGATTTATGATAAAAAGAAACCCAATGGAATCATATGAATGTCTAATTTAAGTCTTTCTTGTTTGCAAGTGTTCTTGAAGGCACATGGGGATGGGACTGGACTTTGTCAACTTTTGTTTTTAAAAACAAATCTTAAATTCATTTTTATTGCATACTTGAAGAAAAAGCTTCTCGATGATTTAACATTCAATTTAAGAACGAGTTTAAAAAGAAGGTAGTTCATCTTATTTGTTTTACTTGAATGTTTCAAAGATCAAGTTTTAACTTTGGCGTATGATCAAGTTGAGTCACTAAACCTTCAAGAGAAGAGCAAGTAGTTGAGTAGTAGAATAGTGAGCCCGGACCTTTCCTTCTTCTTAAAACAAACTAAAATTTTAACTTCATTCAAGATTTCTTTGAATTCACTTTTTCCAAAATCTCTTCTAGTTTTTTATTTTTCCTTAAACCAACTCCAAACCAACCATCTTCTTTTCTTTTTCCCTTCTTTAAAAAAAAATAGAATCTGAACTTGTTTTCTCAGCAAAAATACCGAAAAAAAGTCTGAATCACATTTCTTCTCATAGACACGACCCGTTAGCCCTAGGCTAGACAGTATTTTAAATCCAATCACCTCACACGGTCATACGGTTTCATTTCTTTACTCTATTTGGTGTTTTGGGAATTGCTCGGTGCGAACTGATCATCAGCCTCAAAATTTTATATAGGACTTGTGAAATGTAGAAGTCTTCACTTCTTATACCTCTTTCCCTTACTAAAATTTGAATTTTTTTATACAATATATGACATATATATTAAAAGCAATACTACTAAGAGAAAATTATGGATAAATTTCTATAATTACTTCATAACTTTTAATTCCATAATGATAAGGTCTCATGCTTTTTATTTCAGGATGTGCTTTCATGGAGTGTTGTGTTTTTGCATCATATTAAATTAGTTACTGAGAGGGATAATTGTAAAGTAGAACAGTAGAGAAAACTTCCAAATATTGAGTTCATTTGTAATGTTTTAAAGTAGTCATTTCTTCCAGCTTCTAGTAATCAGCTTTAGAATCACCTGATCTCAAATTTAGGTAATAAATTAAATGTTGCATTTGGTGACGCCAACAAAAGTTTGCTTTCTATTACATCATTGGTTCTTTAGAAATAAACTTCATTAGTTAGCTACTATTTTTTTTAATTATTCAACGGAATTGTTCTACAGAGAATAAGGGTTTTTTGTTTTTTTTTTAACCTCAAAATATATGTGAACAAAAGAGTTATCAGAGAAGAGAAACCCATTTGACAAACTTGTATACCAACAACTAATAAAAACTATCCTGATATTCTACTAAAAACACTGAAAAAGAACTTATAATAGGATAGGATATGGTTGAACAGTATGTTCTAGTTGATGTGAATTTACACAGTTATTATTCATGTCGGTAATGACCGTGTATAGTCAAAAAGGTTTTCTTTCCCTTCTTTCTGCATAACTTTCTTCCAGAATTTGTATGCTTATGGGCTAAAAAACCTCGTCCAACCATCTAACAAGATATCTTAACTTTTTGTGAATGGAAATACCCTGATCTTTTTACAAATTGCACCTAATAAACTTGTGCACATTGATGGATTTACCTTTTTATTATTATGACAGCCTTTAGGAAAAATATTTGCCTTTGCTAGTGACTCTATTCAGAAAAATTGGATGATGAGCACATCATATGTTAATTCTTCACAAACAAGGTGCCTCTATAATCTCTCACAACTAACTTGGAATATGATTCACTAATTGGTAGGAATGTTTGGTCAAAGTTAGTTCACAATTTTAATAAGAGTGAAAATTGTTAATTAATTTTGTTCCTCAAAAATTTCTACGTGTAAATTAATGTGATGGCAATGGCGTGCCATAAATGTGATTTTTCAAATATGTGATTTTTCAAACAGAAAGAGATATCCTTTAATTAGTGATGGAGATTCTATTACACGAAATAGCCATATATTTTCTTTCCCATGAGACTTACCTGCCATAGTCTCTGGGCAGCGTACTTGACTCGAGACTCGGAGGCATGCAGAGAGAGGGAAAGAAATTTATCATGCCATTTTATTTCTGTCCCTTGCTTGACCAACTGAGAAATTTTGCCCCTTTGGAAGACAATTCTAAGATTCTATCCCTCGAAATTTTGAGATGATAATTTTAGAAATGAAGTTGGCATTATTCTCTGATTAATTTGTAACTGATGATAAAATTTCATGCAGGTTTTTATGAGACTTCTTACGTTCAGACTTCTATTATTTGAATAGAAGAGTATCAAATTATAGGATATCAATCGAATTGCTAATTACACAATTTAGATGTCGTTATTTAGTTTAATTAAAGACTTGACCTCTGCACAAAATATTGTTGGAGACAGAGATATTAAAGTGTCATGTAAAATAATTTTTCCAAACACTTAATGATACAAGAGGGTTTGATAGCAATGGGTGAGAAGAGAAACTTGTCCTTCACTTTCTTGGACCCCTTTCAAGAACTCAGAGAGTATTCTGAGCCTCTTGTTTGATAATAAGACTTAACATCAATCACAATTTAAGCCCAAGTCTTAGATTTTTGGACTTATCTGGCTACTTGTACGCATGGTTTAAAAGTACTTGACTCGAGTCTTCTTAACAAGCCAAATCAATAACTTTCAGAATGCTATCAATCGTTGTACCTAGGTTTTATGAGACTAAAATAAGAAAAAATTCTAATGTGAATGGTAACAAGATGCTTTCAAATATTAACTAGTTAGAATTAGTTGTGCGAAAAAATAAATGAAATTTTGACTTTCAGTAAATTAGGAGGTGAACTTTGAACATAATGCATATTGATGACCAAGGATTACTATGAGTGATCATTTTTCTTACTTCGGACAACCCTTGACTATGGTATTGAAATCGATGCAAAAAAGATAGAATTGTGCCTGAGCACAAGGATTCCCACCCCCCCAAAAGAAAAGCTGCAGCTGCCACTGGCGGCGTCTCCACTCTCTTTCTCCGTCAGAATCCATGTTAACCACTGACTAAACCCTAACCCAAGTTTTAAATATTCTTCAAAAAATTGAAATGCTTTTTGTGGAAGAAATTTTATCTTGTACTTCAAAAAAAAAATTCCTACTTTTGCATGGTTATTACAAAGAGATGATTATATTTTGGCTTTAGAGGCTAACTACTTGATTTTCTGGTACTCTTAATGTTTACTCAAAAAATATCTAGTAAATTTCTGCTGATCACTAAAGCTCACCCAACTAAAGAACGTGGAATATGTGGGGGCATGAAAGCAACTATCAATTTTGAACTTGAAAGCAAAATCATTTAGTAATGCCATAGAATTAATTCATCCCATCATCATCATGTGCTGCCATCTCGAAGTTAATTGAGAAGGGATAAACATGTGAATTTATACAACTGTGACTTGGAAAAGAACTGCAATTAGTTGGAAATTGTATGAAATGAGAAAGTGATGGAACGCAGCTGGAAATTGAAGAATTACTTCATTTGACAGAGCGAACAAGAGGGGTCTGTTTGAGGCCCTATAAAAGCAGAGGCAGATGCCGCCCACAAATCCCACCTCAACTAGAAACGAATATTAATTTGAAGTTAGGTTCTTTACTCTTATATGGATCCTTTGCAACTTTCCTCAAAACTATCAGTTGCTGTTTTTCTTCTCGTGTTCATAGCTTCCTTCCTTGTAATTCCTGTCCCAACTATTGCAGCAAGAGCATTTTCTTTTGCTGCTACTGTTGCTTGCTCATCCAATGTTTTATCTCTAGGATTAGAAGCTAGAGCACTCCTCCACTGGAAAACCACTCTACAAATTGAAAATCTTAGCACTCAGTTCTTGGACTCCCTATACCAAAGCCATGCATGTGGTTTGGAATCAAGAGTGAAGGAGGGCAAGGAGGAGGATGTACTGTGACAGAGATCAACCTGCCTCATGCCGTCTTGGCCGTAATCTAGACTCTCTCGACTTCTATTCACTTTTGTCTCTCACATGTCACCACCTCCGTCACAACTACCTCAACGGATACATTCCACCAAGCATTGGCTACCAATCTTACCTCACTCGATTTGGCCCACAACAGAATGATGGGAAATCTGCCGCACTCTTTAGCCAATCTATCCCAAATTCTTGAGATAGATCTTTCAAACAACGAGTTTGAGGGGACTATACCTCTGGAGCTTGGAAATGTCTGTAATATTACACTTAAGAGTCCATGTGAATCAGCTAATAGGTTCCATTCCTTCCAGTTTGGGAAACCTCACCAAGCTACGTAGCTTGTACCTCCATAACAATAGTCTCTCTCGCACCATTCTTGAAGAAAAAAAAATAATTTAGTAGATTTCGCTCGCCTAACATTCTCATATAATCTCTTAATCGGTTCCCTTCCTTTGATGGTAGGAAATTTGATCAAGCTAAGCTTCTTGTTTCTCAGATAAAATCAGCTCTCCGGCTCAATCCCTCATGAAATTGGGAAACTAGTGAACCTTAATGATTTAGAAATGACCAGCAGTTTCCTGAATCCCTTCTAATTTAAAAAATTTGATAATGCAAACTTTGTACCTCTTCAACAATTCTCTCACTGGAACCCTCCCTTCTGAAATTGAAAAACTAGTGAACTTCATTGATTTAGGAATCAACAACAATTTCCTAACGGACCTTATCCCTTCTAGTTTAGGAAACTTGACAAACCTCCAAACTTTGTACCTCTTCAACAGTTCTCACAGTGGAACCATTCCTTCCCAATTGGAAATTTGTGAACCTCATAAATCTAGCATTGCATGGTAATTTCCTAACATGCTCCATCTCTTCTTCTTTTGGCAACATGAGAAGCCTAACTCTGATGAGGATTGTGATAATCAATTGTTTGGTACCTTGCCCATGATTTGACAAATCTTACGAACTTGGGTTCCTCAAGCTGAGTAACAACAACTTCACTGGATATTTGCCACCAGATGTATGTAAAGGCGGTTGTACTTCCACATTTCAATGTAGAAAACAAAAATTTCGTGGGACCCATTCCGAGGAGTTTGAAAAATTGCACTAGTTTAGTTAGAGCTCGTCTTGAGAAAAATCACATAATTGGAAATATATCTCAAGACTTTAGGGTATATCCGCATCTTACATACATCGATTCGAGCTACAACCAGTGAAAGTCTCTTCTAATGGGCAAACTGTCGAAACTTGACGAAGTTTGAAGATTGCATGAAATTAGTTGACTGGAAAAATACCTCCTGAGTTTTGGGATTCATTGCAGCTACAATTGCTAGAAGTTTCTTCAAATCAACTAGGTGGTTTGCACTCTTTGTTCAATTTGAATCTGAGCAACAATCGCTTTAGACAAATTCCTGTAGAAATTGAAAGTTATTCAACTTGTATACTCTTGATCTTTTTGATAACTACTTGATTGGTATAATACTGCTAACATTAGGAAATTGCTTCAAGTTGATGCTTATGAACTTAAGCTTAAATGAGTTGAAGGAAAGCATTCCTTATTAACATTCTACTCTCAAATTCTTGGAAAAAGTAGACCTGAGTTGGAATTCACACACAGGAGCAATATCCCCAGGACAGGGTAGTTTGTCAATATTGACAACTATGGATTTGTCCGACAAATAATCTATTCAGTTTATTCCATCCTCTTTTGGAAGTATGTTGAGTTGGTCATCTATTAACTTATCATTCAACAATTTAGAGGGGCCTATTCCTGATGGCAAACTATTTAAAAAGGCACCAACCACATGGTTTAGAAACAACAAAGATTTATGTGGCATTGTGCCAGGCTTTCCTCCTTGCACTTCACTATCGAAAATAGATCATCATTCCAAAATGATTCCCAGTATACTATTTATCATAATTCCGCTTTCATGTGTGCTCACTCTTTTAACTCCAGTTGTCAATCTTTTGCTACATCGTCGGAAGAGAAACTCCATACAAAAATGATGAAATTGTACTCGGACATTTATTTTCAATATTGAGGTTCGATGGAGGTGTTGTTTATAGTTCCATCGTCAATGCCACTGAAAATTTCAATGAGAAATACTGCATTGGGGCAGGAGGATATGGGGTTGTCTACAAAGTAGAACTTCCTACAGAAGAGATGATTGCCGTGAAAAAGCTTCATTCAATGGAAGAAGAGGTGATCGATGGGAGAAGTTCTAGAAATGAAATACGAATGCTAACCTTAATCCGCCATCGCAATGCAGTGAAACTACATGGATTCTGCTCCCATTCCAATTGCAAATTACTCATATGTCAGTATATAGGGAGGGGAAGTTTAGCTACCATTCTATGTGATAGATTGGAAGAAAAGAGTTGATGTTATCAAAGATGTAGCTTGGGCTTTATCATATATGCACCATGACTGCTATCTGCCTATAGTGCATCGAGATATTACTTGCAGTAATATTTTGTTGGAAGCGAAATTTCAGGCCTAAATTTCAGATTTTGGCATTGCCAGAATTTTACAGCCAGATTCATCAAATTGGAGCACTCTGCAGGCACTTGTGGATATATCGCCCAGGTCAGCATTTATATGAAATTCCTGGTCATGATATTAGCTTGAACATTAGTATTTACATTGAACATCAATAAATTTTGTTGAACTATTTTGTTTACATGTATACCTTTTAAAGTAAATGACATGTGAATAGCTGGATATCTTTGTAACTATGACTGTTAAATCTAACATACAGAAAAAGACGTTGTTAAACTCTTTTTATTGTATAAAAGCAAAAAATATATTTCATGAATCACACTAATGTTAATTTTAA
Organism: Agave tequilana; assembly: GCA_038442645.1. Classification (NCBI taxonomy): domain Eukaryota; kingdom Viridiplantae; phylum Streptophyta; class Magnoliopsida; order Asparagales; family Asparagaceae; genus Agave; species Agave tequilana. Next base: position 21,315 of record JAVJIF010034746.1, read on the forward strand.
AATGTTAACTATTTAGAAAGACTAGTTACAAAAATTCAACCACGTTTAGCATTTATATCAGAAGTTCTGCCATGACAACTTGTAACGACAATAGGAAGTGAATTTTGTCTTATTTTTATCTTTTATCCCTTTTTGGTTGGGTTTTGGGGTTGTTTTTATTTATTTTTTTGAAGGTGGGCGTGTGGGGTTTAACTAATCTTGTATATGAGATATCCAAGAGACATATATTTATCATTAACTAAATATGCTGAAATTTTACGGTTAATTATTACTTTGCAAATGAAATAAGAGGCAAGAAATCACTAATTTTGCAATTGTCTCAACAATTATTTTATGACAACCATCTGTCAATTGGACCAAAAAATGTCATGTAATAGAATTCTTAATTTGGCTAATCTTTGATATGCCAGTTAATTATTTACTTAAAGTTTGTTCATATTCTTTTTCTTGCAGGGCTTTCTCGTACAATGACGGTGACTGAGAAGTGCGATGTAAATAGTTTTGGTGTAGTAACATTAGAAGTTCTGATGGGAAAACATCCAGGTGAACGCATCACCTCATTTTCAACACCGAGGGGGAAAGACATATTACTAAAGGATTTGTTAGACCGAGGAATCCCACCTCCAACAGAAAACAACACAAAAGGGGTGATATTAATGGGAATGTCGGCATTTGGATGCTTACAGCCCGACCCAAATGCTCGCCCAACCATAAAACAAGTTGCTCAATTCTTTGAGACCAATAATTCTCATGGATTGCCATTTCAGATAATAGAATCGAGGAATATGTTGGATCTATAGAGGTAATCCTACATTTTAGCAATAATATGTTCCAATTGTGGTTTTAATACATATATGGATTGGTGAACACTTTCTTTAAAAAGAATATTTTCCAAGGTTTGTTATCTTAGTGAAAGAAAAAAAAAAATTCTGTAGGTTACTATAAAAAAGAAAAGAGAGAAAAAAAGACCTCTACTTGCATTGGAGTTGTCCAACTCTTCTAGTTTCTGATATTATAAACTTGTGACAATTAGTAGGCCGACATGTCCCCATGGAATCCACTGGTAGTCCCAGGCATCTGGTGGTTCATGTCATTGATTTACAGGTAAGTCCTTGAAACCTCTTTGATCTATAATGTAAAACCTAAATTTTCATGGACTCTAAGATGTTAAAGTTTTTAAATATTGGCCACATCTGGTATATATCGGCAATATCATAGTATTGGTATTTCAGATAGTCAATATAATATTAACCCTATAATATCAGCTCATACAGGCTGATATTGGATATGCTGAAATTGATGGCCAATATTGATGATATTGATACTAAAAGACATTGGCCGATATCAATACAAAGATTTTAAATTATGATTGAGATCCTACTTTGAGTTTTTCATTTAGGTTTTGAAGAGGTATCTGCAACTGCAAGTAAAAAAAAGGGGAAGTTGCTTACTTGAAACCTGATTTGAAAATGAGAGACGATCTAGATGTCAATTAATGGGGTTGGGGGGAGTGGAAAAGAACATTACATATTTAATTTTGGGTTTCAGAAGAATTATATACAAGGATTCATCAAAAAGTGTTGTCCCTAGCTGTTGCATACACTGCAGGAATTGAAGGTGATTGTGGCAGAAGCTGAAGCAATGGATTGGTCTTTGGAATGAATTCGCTGGCTTCACAAGCTTTGTTGTCTGTCACGACAACTTCAATAAAAAAGTTATTGCCAACTACCAACATTTCTTAAAATTTCTATTAAATTAATTAAGAATTATGCGATTTTAGCTACTTTTCGTTTAAAATTTAAATTTATCATGACCGCAAATACATTATATTACCCATCGTATAACCGTGTTTTGTTTTTCTAAGCACAGATAAATTTTGTTCTCATCTCATAACACTTTTCCATCAAGGATCCAACATAACATTACGATAAGATTTTGGGAGAGGCACAAAAGACAATGTGATTACAAAACTAAAGTATGTAAGAGACAAATGAGAGAAAGATAACACTTTAGTTGTTGGATGCTGAGTACAAGAACGAGTACAATTTCCAAGAGTTACTTGTTTGGCGAAGTTCTTATTTGAACCTTCTGTTTCTCTATTTTATGAGAGCAATTCTACCATCTATGTAATTATATCCTTACATTCTGTGAATACAGGTTTACACACCTGCTGTGCATTTAGATAGAGGTCTTTTCTTTAAAATTTTAAATATAGGTCGAAGCTGGGACATGAACCTACAACTTCTTTCATTCCACTCCCACCCTTTTACGAGTGAGCAAGCCTAACTAGAATTTTAGTTAGAGGGTCTAATACTTGAAAAGTAAACCATGTAGTGTAGGAGATTGAGGAAGATCGTTAGGCACTACTTTAGGAAATAATAAGAGAACAAAAAGTACTTTGAAAAGAGAAAGTTTGTTATAGTTTTCTTGCTCTGTAATGGGCTTTTTGTTCTGAATTGCAGAGTTTGATCATCCCAAGTGGAAAGAAATAGTGGCATCTTCTGCTCTCAGTAAAGTACCTAATTTCTACATCTCTATTGGGGTTCATCTTCAAATATCCAAACAAGGGGCTGATGGCAGTTTGTCATATCTCGTAGAGACCACGTATTTATTGGGAGCATAGAGGCAAGGTTACTTATGTGAAAACAATCCTCAGTTTCATGTTTGGCTATCCTCATTTCTCAAAAAAAACTTATTGCAATATATGCTCTTCGAGACTATATTTCTTATCCCCACCATTCTTCAACCACTCAATTAGTGGGAAGATCTAACTTGTCATCCAAATGTTATGGTATTATTTACTTTTAGAGCTCTCAAAGATGATCCTTTCTGATTGATACCGCCCAGAATGTTGTTGAGTTAAATAGATTACTGCCCCAGGTGATTCTTTGGGATCTAGGATACTCATTATATCTCTTGAACATCCAGCTATTTTAAGGTATTTATGGTTATTTTCATGTAGCAGATGTAATTTATTTTTGCATCCATATGTGATTATTATTTGTGCCAAACCATCTTTGGTTGGTAAGAAACTTCCTTTTGTTGCGAAAGAATGTCCTCAACAATATTCCATAGGTATTTGTAAAATCGAAATGTTTCTGTTCGCTTTTTGCTGCTCATTATGGTCAACTATCCCTCGTACTTTGGCTAAACCATTGCAGTCTAATTTAGATAAAAGTAGTTGATTTAGTTTATTCAAGAATTTTCTTTTCCTTTGGAAATGTAGTGTGGAGATTATATTATCAGTGCACAAGTCTATATCCTGCAATAATGCCTCTCGTATTGAAATTTACATGATTTTAGTTCCTCCATTCCACAATGATAAGGTCTCATGCTTTTTATTTCAGAATGTGCTTTCATAGAGTGTTGTGTATTCTGATCATATTAAATTAGTTACTGAGACTAAATCAGAAATAATTTGTAAAGTAGAACGGTTGAGAAAAGCTTCCAATAATATTAATAATATTAATAATAACAATGGGGAAACAATCAAGAAGAGAAAATAATAATTCAGGCAATAATATTAATAATAACAATGATGATAAATAGTAATAATAATTAATCATGTAATAATAGAAATAAAAAATAATAATTAAAGATACTAATAATAATGCTCTAGTAATAATAATTTATAACAATAATATCAATACATAATAATATTAAAAACAATAATAGTTAACAATACTACTAATAATAATTAAAATAACTATAACAATAACAATAATAATTAACAAATAATGATAAAATAACCAGTAAAATAAAATAAAATAAATACTTTAGAAAAATAAAAATACAATATTTTAGACTAGGGATATTACACATGTAAAAATAATTTTCCAAACACTTAATGATACAAGAGGGTTTGATAGCAATGGGTGAGAAAGGAAACTTGTCCTTCACTTTCTTGGACCCTTTCAAGAACTCAGAGAGTATTCTCAGCCTCTTGTTTGATAATAAGACTTAACATCAATCACAATTTAAGCCCACGTCTTGGATTTTTGGACTTATCTGGCTACTTGTACGCATGGTTTAACAGTACTTGACTCGAGTCTTCTTAACAAGCCAAATCAATAACTTTCAGAATGCTATAAATCTATTGCACCCAGGTTTCATGAGACTAAAAGAAGGAAAAATTCTAAAATGAATGGTAACAAGATGCTTTCAAATATCAACTAGTTAGAATTAGTTGTGCGAAAAAAATAAATGGAATTTTGACTTTTAGTAAATTAGGGGGTGAACTTCGAGCATAATGCATATTGATGACCAAGGATTACTAGGAGTGATCATTTTTTCCTACTTCAGACAACCCTTGATTATGGTATTGAATTCAATGCAAAAACATAGAATCGTGTCTGAGCACAGGGATCAAATAAAATCCCCCCTCCCCCCCAACCTGCGACTGCCACTGGCGACTCCACTCTCTTTCTTCGTCAGAGTCCATGTTAGCCACTGACTAAACCCTAACCCTAAGTCTTAAATATTCTTCAAAAAATTGAAATGCATTTTGTGGTAGAAATTTTATCTTTTACTTCAAAAAAAAAGTTTCCTACTTTTACATGGCTATTACAAATAGAGGATTATATTTTGGCTTTAGAGGCTAACTTCTTGATTTTCAGGTACTCTTAATGTTTACTCTTATTGGTTGTCTATCACTATCTTAAGACGGCCTCTCCCTCTTACACTTCCAAAACTGCCTAGAATTAATTCATCCCATCATTTTATCCCATCATCATGTGCCACCATCTCGAAGTTAAATGAGAAGGGATAAACATGTGAATTTATACAACTGTGACTTCGGAAAGAACTACAATTAGTTGGAAATTGTATGAAATGAGAGAGTGATGGAACACAGCTGGAAATTGAAGAATTACTTCATTTGACAGAGCGAACGAGAGGGATTTTTCTATGGCAATATAAATGCAGAGGCAGATGCCGCCCACAAATCCCACCTCAACTGCAAACGGCTACCAATTTGAAGTTAGGTTCTTTACCCTTACATGGATCCTTTTCAACTTTCCTCAAAACTATCAGTTGTTGTTTTTCTTCTCGTGTTCATTGCTTTCTTCCTTGTAATTCCTGTCCCAACTATTGCACGAAGAGCATTTTCTTTTGCTGCTGTTGCTCCTGCTTCTTGCTCATCCAATGTTTTATCTCTTGGATCAGAAACTATAGCTCTCCTCCACTGTAAAACCACTCTTCAAATTTGAAATCTTAGCACCCTCAGTTCTTGGACTCCCTATACCAATCCTTGCATGTGGTTCGGAATCACGTGTGAAGGAGGGCGAGGAGGAAGTATTGTGACAGAGATCAACCTGCCTCGTGCTGTCTTGGCAGGTAATCTGGACTCTCACGATTTCTCCTCGCTTTTGTCTCTCACATGTCACCACCTCCGTCACAACTACCTCAACGACACATTCCACTAAGCATTGGCTCACTTACAAATCTTACCTCACTCGATTTGGCCTACAACAGAATGATGGAAATCTGCCACACTCTTTAGCTAATCTATGCCAAATTCTTGAGATAGATCTGTCAAGCAACGAGTTTGAGGGGACTACACCTCTGGAGCTAGGAAATGTCTGTAATATTATTCACTTAAGAGTCCATACGAATCAGCTAGCAGGTTCCATTCCTTCCAGTTGGGGAAACCTCACCAAGCTACGTAGCTTGTACCTCCATAAGAATAGTCTCTCTGGCATCATTCTTGAAGAAATAAATAATTTAGTAGATTTGACTTGCCTAACATTCTCATATAATCTCTTAACCGCTTCCCTTTCTTTAATATTGGGAAATTTGACCAAGCTAAGCTTCTTGTTTCTCAGACAAAATCAGCTCTCTGGCTCAATCCCTCCTGAAATTGGGAAACTAGTGAACCTTATTGATTTAGAAATGACCAGCAATTTCCTGACAGGCCCAATCCCTTCAAGTTTAAGAAATTTGACAATGCAAACTTTGTATCTCTTCAACAATTCTCTCAATGGAACCATCCATTCTGAAATTGGAAATCCCAATTTTTCTCTGACCATCTAAAAATTGATCTTCCAATAATGATTTTGGAAACATGTCAGCTAATTGATTCTTATTGTCAATGTATTAAAATTACCACAATCATTATGATCTTTACAAAGTGGTGTCGTGTAACATCTCAGTCCTCAGTGCAAGGACCCCAAAATGGAGTTTTCTTTGGCAAATTAATCGCACTCGTAATATACATAGTACAGGCATATGGCATGTTCGTTTCTCCGAAATGAATCCGGAAACCAACTGTTCATGGGCCCCACACAGGGCCACGTCAGCTTCTCATAAAGTGTTGTTTGGTTGTCTGTTAAAGAAAAGCAATGATCGTGGTTGAGCCTGTAAAAATCCTATGTGATCTCTTTTTTGGTTTCCGCGCACTGAGGCTGAGAAAAGGCTCGGAAAACTACTATGAGCCTCACTTGACCCATTTCTTATAGAAATCCGTTAACGTGAGCCAACTTGAATTTTCTGCGACCCATTTCTGAGAGCCAAAGAGGCACATAGCGTCAAATGTCAATCCAAAGTTCTAAAAAAACGTTGTCTCATCGAAAATATTTGTGCATAACACAATCTGACAGTGATTAATTCCACGTTTGTCATGGACAATGTTTCCACACTTTTTATTTTTTTCTGAACCAATGGAGAGGAAATGTCCAAAAAAACGGACAGACATGTCAACTAGTGCTCTTACGGTCCACTTTTTCCAGCAACAAAGGCCACATCATTGTATCCCAATAAATCCAAATAAAGTGAGCTTGGGGTAATGTCTTTTTTCTCTGTAGCTAATAATTCTTTTCACCGAATCAGAGAATGTCTTTTAGTCTCAACTAGGCTTCCACCCAAATCCTCAGTCCAAGCAAATCGATGGTAGATCAAAATAAGCTCCTTCAAATGGTTGTGATGGAGATCATAATTGGGAATTAACTATTACATTATTTAATTATTATTTTATTAGATGTTATTTAATTTTTACCCTTTTTATACGTGTTATTTAATTTTGACAATAAAATTTTGCTTAAAAATACTTTTATGCTTCAAAAGAAAACAAAAACTGTCTCAACCAATTGTATGTGTATTTTTAGAATTTATTTTTATATCTACTATTTTTTTTCACTAACGAGTGCCATAAGAACACTAGTTGAGTATGTAAATCCTTTTCCTTACTTTTCATTTATTTTCTTTTTTTGGGTAAATTTTTCTGAACCCCTCTATGTTTTGGAGTTTGGCATTTTAACTATCAATTTTATTTACGTTCTACGAAGCCTCACTCAATCTTAATTGAGCTAACTCCGTTAATGAAAATTGCGGAAAGACATTTTTGCCTCTCTTTGTTATAAATTATTTGGTAAGATCCATACTATAAGACTTAGTTATAAAACCAAATAAGAAACTGGTTTATACCTGCTCTTCTTCTTCTCTACGCCGCCATCTCCACTCTCTTTCTCCGTCAAAGTCCAGGTTAGCTACTAAACCTATGCCTAAGTTCTTCAAAAAATACAAATGCCTTTTGTGGTAGAAATTTTATCTTGTACTTCAAAAAAATAGATGCTACTTTTGCATGGTTATTACAAATGGAGGATTATACTTTGGCTTTAGAGGCTAATTTCTTGATTTTTTTTGTACTCTTAATATTTACTCAAAAAATGTTTTGTGAAGTTCTGCTGATCACTAAGTCTCACCCAATTAAAGAATGTGGAATATGTGGGGGCATGAAGGCAACTATCAATTTGAACTTTAAAGCAAAATCATTTTGTAATGCCAAGGGGAGATGACTCGAAATGTGAAGGTCTTCTCTTCTTGGTTGTCTATCACTATCTTAAGACAGTCTCTCCCTTCTTACATTTCCAAAACTTGCCATTTTTTCACAATGCTAAAATTCTTGGGAGTGAACAGCTTTGAATCTTTTGCATCAGATGTTTGCTGATTATTCATGTGCATTGCATATTTTAGTCATATTTTCATATTTATTTAATATTATTTTAAAACTCTGCTGTTTAATGATTTTAATATCTAATAGTGTGCATGTGTAATTAATGGAAAAGAAGAAGAAAAAGTGATCAAATTATCCTAATTAATCCAAATTAATTAGAGATAAGATTATCTATTTAAAGCTATCAACGAAGATCTAATTGAAATAGGAAGTTTTTAAAGAAATCTTATTGAAGAAAAACGAAGACAACAAAACGAGACGATCCATGCACACAAGATCTGGCCCAATAACCAGATCCTGGCCGCGGAAATTTGCAAAAGCCGTGTTTCCGCGGCTTGGTTAAAACAGTTGGGCCAGCGTCATTGCTCTTATCTTCAAGCGCGTTCTATCCCTTCATCTTTCCTATAAATAGAGCACTATTCTGAGCAGAGAGACGTGCAGAGGAGAATTAGAGCTTATACTTTACTCTGAAGCTTAGAATTATTATTAGATAGTTGTTGAGAAGTTGTAATCTCTATTTTTCTTCCTTTTAGCTTTGTCGAGAAAAGTGAGAGAGAGAGAGAAAACGGAGGTTATAATTGTAATTGAAGTGATAACTTCATCTTATACAAATGCAACGTTTTGATCTTACTAGTATGTTAATGTTTACTTTCAATTATTACTCTCTTTGTTCAAATTTCACCATGAGTAGCTAAATCGGTTTTCTGAGCTCACTATTCTTTTTCTTCTATTAGTCTTCTTCTTGATTGATTTATGATAAAAAGAAACCCAATGGAATCATATGAATGTCTAATTTAAGTCTTGCTTGTTTGCAAGTGTTCTTGAAGGTACATGGGGATGGGACTGGACTTTGTCAACTTTGTTTTTAAAACAAATCTTAAATTCATTTTTATTGCATACTTGAAGAAAAAGCTTCTCGATGATTTAACATTCAATTTAAGAACGAGTTAAAAAGAAGGTAGTTCATCTTATTTGTTTTACTTGAATGTTTCAAAGATCAAGTTTTAACTTTGGCGTATGATCAAGTTGAGTCACTAAAACCTTCAAGAGAAGAACAAGTAGTTGAGTAGTAGAATAGTGAGCCCGGACCTTTCCTTCTTCTTAAAACAAACTAAAATTTTAACTTCATTCAAGATTTCTTTGAATTCACTTTTTCCAAAATCTCTTCTAGTTTTTTATTTTTCCTTAAACCAACTCCAAACCAACCATCTTCTTTTCTTTTTCCCTTCTTTAAAAAAAAATAGAATCTGAACTTGTTTTCTCAGCAAAAATACCGAAAAAAAGTCTGAATCACATTTCTTCTCATAGACACGACCCGTTAGCCCTAGGCTAGACAGTATTTTAAATCCAATCACCTCACACGGTCATACGGTTTCATTTCTTTACTCTATTTGGTGTTTTGGGATTGCTCGGTGCGAACTGATCATCAGCCTCAAAATTTTATATAGGATTTGTGAAATGTAGAAGTCTTCTCTTCTTATACCTCTTTCCCTTACTAAAATTTTGAATTTTTTTATACAATATATGACATATATATTAAAAGCAATACTACTAAGAGAAAATTATGGATAAATTTCTATAATGACTTCATAACTTTTAATTCCATAATGATAAGGTCTCATGCTTTTTATTTCAGGATGTGCTTTCATGGAGTGTTGTGTTTTTTGATCATATTAAATTAGTTACTGAGAGGGATAATTTGTAAAGTAGAACAGTAGAGAAAACTTCCAAATATTGAGTTCATTTGTAATGTTTTAAAGTAGTCATTTCTTCCAGCTTGTAATCAGCTTTAGAATCACCTGATCTCAAATTTAGGTAATAAATTAAATGTTGCATTTGGTGACGCCAACAAAAGTTTGCTTTCTATTACATCATTGGTTCTTTAGAAATAAACTTCATTAGTTAGCTACTATTTTTTTTAATTATTCAACAGAATTGTTCTACAGAGAATAAGGGTTTTTTGTTTTTTTTAAACCTCAAAATATATGTGAACAAAAGAGTTATCAGAGAAGAGAAACCCATTTGACAAACTTGTATACCAACAACTAATAAAAACTATCCTGATATTCTACTAAAAACACTGAAAAAGAACTTATAATAGGATAGGATATGGTTGAACAGTATGTTCTAGTTGATGTGAATTTACAGAGTTATTATTCATGTCGGTAATGACCGTGTATAGTCAAAAAGGTTTTCTTTCCCTTCTTTCTGCAGAACTTTCTTCCAGAATTTGTATGCTTATGGGCTAAAAAACCTCGTCCAACCATCTAACAAGATATCTTAACTTTTTGTTAATGGAAATACCCTGATCTTTTTACAAATTGCACCTAATAAACTTGTGCACATTGATGGATTTACCTTTTTATTAATTATGACAGCCTTTAGGAAAAATATTTGCCTTTACTAGTGACTCTATTCAGAAAAATTGGATGATGAGCACATCATATGTTAATTCTTCACAAACAAGGTGCCTCTATAATCTCTCACAACTAATTTGGAATATGATTCACTAATTGGTAGGAATGTTTGGTCAAAGTTAGTTCACAATTTTAATAAGAGTGAAAATTGCTAATTAATTTTGTTCCTCAAAAATTTCTACGTGTAAATTAATGTGATGGCAATGGCGTGCCATAAATGTGATTTTTCAAATATGTGATTTTTCAAACAGAAGAGATATCCTTTAATTAGTGATGGAGATTCTATTACACGAAATAGCCATATATTTTCTTTCCCATGAGACTTACCTGCCATAGTCTCTGGGCAGCGTACTTGACTCGAGACTCGGAGGCATGCAGAGAGAGGGAAAGAAATTTATCATGCCATTTTATTTCTGTCCCTTGCTTGACCAACTGAGAAATTTTGCCCCTTTGGAAGACAATTCTAAGATTCTATCCCTCGAAATTTTGAGATGATAATTTTAGAAATGAAGTTGGCATTATTCTCTGATTAATTCGTAATTGATGATAAAATTTCATGCAGGTTTTTATGAGACTTCTTACGTTCAGATTTCTATTATTTGAATAGAAGAGTATCAAATTATAGGATATCAATCGAATTGCTAATTACACAATTTAGATGTCGTTATTTAGTTTAATTAAAGACTTGACCTCTGCACAAAAGATTTGTTGGAGACAGAGATATTAAAGTGTCATGTAAAATAATTTTCCAAACACTTAATGATACAAGTGGGTTTGATAGCAATGGGTGAGAAGAGAAACTTGTCCTTCACTTTCTTGGACCCCTTTCAAGAACTCAGAGAGTATTCTGAGCCTCTTGTTTGATAATAAGACTTAACATCAATCACAATTTAAGCCCAAGTCTTAGAATTTTGGACTTATCTGGCTACTTGTACGCATGGTTTAAAAGTACTTGACTCGAGTCTTCTTAACAAGCCAAATCAATAACTTTTAGAATGCTATCAATCGTTGTACACAGGTTTTATGAGACTAAAATAAGAAAAAAATTCTAAAGTGAATGGTAACAAGATGCTTTCAAATATTAACTAGTTAGAATTAGCTGTGCGAAAAAATAAATGAAATTTTGACTTTCAGTAAATTAGGAGGTGAACTTTGAACATAATGCATATTGATGACCAAGGATTACTATGAGTGATCATTTTTCTTACTTCGGACAACCCTTGATTATGGTATTGAAATCGATGCAAAAAAGATAGAATTGTGCCTGAGCACAAGGATTCCCACCCCCCCAAAAGAAAAGCTGCAGCTGCCACTGGCGGCGTCTCCACTCTCTTTCTCCGTCAGAATCCATGTTAGCCACTGACTAAACCCTAACCCCAGTTTTAAATATTCTTCAAAAAATTGAAATGCTTTTAGTGGAAGAAATTTTATCTTGTACTTCAACGGACACATTCCGTCAAGCATTCCACCAAGCATTGGCTCACTTACCAGGAAATGTCTGTAATATTATTCACTCAAGAGTCCATGCGAATCAGCTAACAGGTTCCATTCCTTCCAGTTTGGGAAACCTCACCAAGCTACGTAGCTTGTACCTCCATAAGAATAGTCTCTCGAGCACCATTCTTGAAGAAATAAATAATTTAGTAGATTTGACTTGCCTAACATTCTCATATAATCTCTTAACCGGTTCCCTTCCTTTGATATTAGAAAATTTGACCAAGCTAAGCTTCTTGTTTCTCAGACAAAATCAGCTCTCTGGCTCAATCCCTCATGAAATTGAGAAACTAGTGAACCTTATTGATTTAGAAATGACCAGCAATTTCCTGATAGGCCCCATTCCTTCTAGTTTAAGAAATTTGACAATGCAAACTTTGTACCTCTTCAACAATTCTCTCACTGGAACCATCCCTTCTAAAATTGGAAAACTAGTGAAATTCATTGATTTAGGAATCAATAACAATTTCCTAACAGGCTCTATCCCTTCTAGTTTAGGAAACTTGACAAACCTCCAAACTTTGTACCTCTTCAACAATTCTCACAGTGGAACCATCCCTTCTGAAATTGGAAATTTGTGAACCTCATAAATCTAGCATTGCATGGTAATTTTCTAACGGGTCCCATCTCTTCTTCTTTTGGTAATATGAGAAACCTAACTCTGATGAGGGTTTGTGATAATCAATTGTCTAGTACCTTGCCCCATGAATTGACAAATCTTACGAACTTGGGTTCCTTCAAGCTAAGTAACAACAACTTCACTGGATATTTGCCACCAGATGTATGTAAAGGAGGTGCACTACCACATTTCAATGTAGAAAACAACAATTTCGTGGGACCCATTCCGAGGAGTTTGAAAATTTGCACTAGTTTAGTTTGAGCTATTCTTGAGAAAAATCACATAATTGGAAATATATCTCAAGACTTTAGGGTATATCCGCATCTTACATACATCGATTTAAGCTACAACCAGTGAAAGTCTCTTCTAATTGGGCAAACTGTCGAAACTTGACGAAGTTTGAAGATTGCACGAAATTAGTTGACTGGAAAAATACCTCTTGAGTTTTGAGATTCATTACAGCTTCAATTGCTAGACGTTTCTTCAAATGAACTAGTAGGAGAGATACCTAAAAGGCTAGGTGGTTTGCACTCTTTGTTCAATTTGAACCTGAGCCGCAACAATCTCTTTGGACAAATTCCTGTAGAAATTGAAAAGTTATTCAACTTGGATACTCTTGATCTTTTTGGTAGCTACTTGACTGGTATAATACTGCTAACATTAGGAAATTGCTTGATGCTTATGAACTTGAGCAGAAATGAGTTGAAGGGAAGCATTCCTTATTAACTTTCTACTATCAAATTCTTGGAAAAAGTAGACCTGAGATGGAATTCACTTACAGGAGCAATACTGTCAGAACTAGATAGTTTGTCAATATTGACAACTATGGATTTGTCCCACAAATAATCTATTCAGTATTATTCTATCCTCTTTTGAAACTATGTTGAGTTGGTCATATATTGACTTATCATTCAACAATTTAGAGGGGCCTATTCCTGATGATAAACTATTTAAAAAGGCACCAATCAAATGGTTTAGCAACAACAAAGATTTACGTGGCATTGTGTCTGGTTTTCCTCCTTGTGCTTCACTATCAAAAATAGATCATCATTCCAAAATGATTCCCAATATACTATTTGTCATAATTCCTCTTCATGTGTGCTCGCTCTTTGAACTCCAGTTGTCTATCTTTTGCTACATCGTTGGAGAGAAAAACTCCATACAAAAAATGAGGATGAAATTGTACTCGGACATTTATTTTCAATACTGAGGTTCGATGGAGGTGCTGTTTATAGTTACATTGTAATCCTCGGTTCCCGGCGTACGGGTGTCAATACTGGCATTCGATACCCGATCAAAACATCCTGGTGACCGGATTGAGACTGTTTCAGCTCAAGATTTTATTTTCCAATATTTTTAATTTTTTCTGGATTTTTTGAAAATTTTTAAAAATTATTGGAGAAGAATCTCAATTTGAGGCCGATCGGCGTCGCACACGGACTCCGAGATTTTTAATTAACAATTGGGGATGAATTTTAGAAATTCGACTCCACAACAATATTCAGGAGGGCATTTTCTATTTTTGAGGACTTTCCTAAATTAATAGGAGTTTAATCCAATAAGCTTATGATTAAATATTGTTATATATATATATAAATGTAATTTAAATTAAATAAAAATAAAAAAATAAACCAGTATGTTGATTTACCAGATTTGAACACAAATCATGACACCCGCATTATATCTGTCATTAAAAAAAATAACCATTTTATTAAACCATTATAAAACTTCTTTCCTTCCCCAGCAACACCTGCACAACTCTTCCTTCTTTTTCTCCCACTTTTCCCTCCGTCTCTCTCTCTCTCTCTCTCTCTCTCTCTCTCTCTCTCATACACACACACACACGTTCTCCCACTCTCTTACGATCACCCTACGTCCTCAGCCTATCTCTCACGCCCCTATCTCCCTTTTCTTCTCCATCTCCCAACCGTGCAAACCAGCCAACACCTGCATCCTTCCACCTCCAACAGTGCAGCCCGGAACTGTTGTGCGTGCTATCCAATCACAACAACCAAACAATAGAGAATCCCAAGATCTCCAGCACAAAGAACAACCCAATAATCACACGAAGAACACACAAATCACAAAGACAAGATTTAACGAGGTTCGGCCTCAATGCCTACGTCCTCGGGGCAATCAATGGAGAGATTTATATTTAGGAAGATGATTACAATAGCTCTTTGTCTCTTTGAATGCAAGAGAACTCTCAGCTAATACAATTTCGCAGAGATAAAACCCTAGAATCAACATTAGGCTTAAATACCTCACATCAGCGGATCAGCAGATTTCACCCAAAACCCGACTGTCGGTCGACCGGGACGGTCGACCGACCTCCTCTTCCGGTCGACCCGACGGTCGACCCAAGAAACCCGAGAGTTGGGTTGTTTACAGTCAGTCCATTCCGGTCGACCGGCCGGTCGACCCAGAAAACCCGAGAGTTTGGTTCCTGCAGTCAGAGCACTTCGGTCGACCGGGCTGGTCGACCGCCCAAAACTCTGTGCATGCTGTGCACGTCGGTCGACCGGCCCGGTCGACCGACCCTCCTTTCTTCTGCTGCTGCTGCTATTTCCTGCCGCTGTCCCTTTGCCTTTCATCGTCGACTTCCTTGGCGATCTTCGACGGCACTTGGCAATCTTCTACAGCACTTGGCATGACATCACCTCCTTTAATATCCTCTCTCCTCCAACAATTCTCCACCTCGGTGAAGATTTCCAAATCTGAGCCGAATTCCGACTCGATAGCGGCTGCACCAACATGGTTGCCTACGTACCCTTGCCCAAGGGATCAAGCCGTCCGTAGTTCATCCACACGAGCTTCAGCAAGCTCAATTCACCTGAAGGACATGGAGCAAGTCTTTGCAGTGTGCAAACTTCACCCCCGACACCACCTTTGTTAGCATATCGGCCGGATTCTCCGAAGTGTGAATCTTCAACAAATCAATGTCACCTTCCTCTAGAATCTCCCGAACAAAGTGATACCTGACATTAATATGCTTCGTCCTTGCATGATAGACCTGGTTCCTTGCCAAGTAGATGGCACTCATGCTGTCACAGTTTATCTTCAATATATCCTGTTCCACGCCCAAGTCATCAAGCAACCCCTGAAGCCAGATTGCCTCCTTCATGGCCTCTGTCATAGCCATATATTCAGCCTCTGTGGTCGACAACGCGACGGTAGACTGAAGTGTGGAGCGCCAACTCACCGGTGCCTGTGAGAATGTGAAGACATATCCCGTCGTCGACCGGCGTTTGTCAAGATCACCTGCATAGTCTGAGTCCACATACCCTATGCACTCCTGCTTTCCGGTGTTGTCCTTCTCGAATACTAGGCCTACATCAACGGTTCCCTTGATGTACCTCAGAATCCATTTCACAGCTTCCCAATGACCCTGTCCAGGATCATGCATGTATCGACTCACCATGGAGACTGCCTGTGATAGATCTGGCCTCGTACACACCATAGCATACATCAAGCTACCCACAGCATTGGCATATGGTACATGAGACATATACTCACGCTCTTGAACACTCCTTGAAGACATCTTTGCTGACAATTTGAAGTGCGGCGCCATAGGTGTACTAACAGACTTAGTATCCTTACTGATATTAAACCTCTGGAGTACCTTCTCCAAATAGCCCTTCTGTGTCAAACTTATCCTGCCAGCTTTCCTGTCTCTAGTGATCTCCATGCCCAATACTTTCCTTGCTTCCCCCAGGTCCTTCATCTCAAACTCTGACGATAACATCTTCTTCAGAGAGTCAATAGCAGATCTCGACCTAGAAGCAATCAACATATCATCTACATAAAGAAGTAGATAGATATATTCGCCTGATGGTAACTTGTTGTAGTACACACATGGGTCGAAATGGCTACGTGTGTACTTCTTCTTCCTGATGAAGCTATCGAATTGCTTGTACCACTGTCTAGGAGACTGCTTCAAACCGTACAGCGGTTTCTGTAGCTTACATACTAACTCTTCCTTCCCTGCAGCTTTGTAACCTGTGGGCTGTGTCATATAGATCTCTTCCTCAAGATCGCCGTGGAGAAAGGCGGTCTTCACATCAAGTTGGTCAAGTTTAAACTCATTCTGCGCCACCAAAGCCAATAGAATCCGAATAGACGAGTGTTTAACTATCGGGGAGAACACCTCGTTATAGTCGATTCCTTCTCTCTGAGCATAGCCTTTAGCCACCAGCCTTGCCTTGTAGCATACTGCATCTTTTTGGAGAGATCCTTACTTCTTAGCAAATACCCACTTGCACCCTATGGCCTTCTTCCCCTTGGGCAACTTAGTATGTTCCCATGTGTTGTTCTTGTAGAGAGATTTCATCTCTTCATCCATGGCCTCTTTCCACATCCTAACTTCTGTACTGATCTCAGCTTCCCTGAAGGTAGATGGAATAGCCGTTCATCATCTTTTTTTTTTAATATTTTCAATTTTCTTATTTTTTTTGTATTTTGTTTAATACGAAGAATTGCGAAAGAAAGAAAAACAAAACAAAGAAAAAGATCGCAGAGAAAAATGAAATTAAAAGACAATAATTGAGAAGGCAAAAAGGAAACCTTTATTCGAAAATATCTTCCAAATACAATGCTCCTTCTTCTCCACAATATGCTCAAAACGAAATTACAATTGCAGAAATTTAAAGAGAAACTAAAGAAACCCTAACCTCCTCGTCTCTGGATGGCCCTCTCTGTTGCTCTGCAGAGGTATTTATAGGCGTTGGAGGAAGTAGAGTCCCGGTGAAACTCAACCAAGAAAACAGGTATCCAGCCTCATCCACTCTGCCGCGAAAACGCGGCTTTGGTCGCGTTTCTGCGGCCAAAGTCTTATCCCTGGCCACGCGCTTTCGCGCGTGGCCTCCTCTGGTCCGTCCATCTGGGCCTATCCATTTAGATCTGGCATCTCGACTCTTTAATTTGAAAGTTCGGGATAAATTGGGAAGCAAGTTACCCTAACTCCAAATCTCTTCCAAAACGAATTTCATCCTTGCACTCTATTTATCCTCACCCAGCAAGCATTTAGGGTTGAATAGAAGTCTATCCCTTCCCTCTTTTTAGTATTTGCAACATTTGCACTTTGTAATTGCAACTTTGACATTTGGTAATTGCACTTTTGTACTTGGGCTTGGACATGGGCTTTTGGGCTTCATTTAGGCTTTTATTCTTTATTTAAATAAATACTCAAGGCCTGCACACATTAGATAACAAAATATTAGTAATAGTGCATGATTATAGGAATAAATATGAAAATGTGATGGTAAATGTAATGACAATTATGCATTTTTTACACCTATCACACCCCCACACTTATCTTTTTGCTCGTCCTCGAGTAAAAATCAAAAAGAAAAAGAAAAACTAATCTAGCTAACTCACTTTCGTAGGAATCACGGTTGCACTTAGCATGTGCAACAAGCCGTTAAACCCCTAGGTTACCCTAGAGGACGAGTGTTGTCTCGTGAGGGTTTTCAGCGGATTACACCCACAAAATCCATAAAAAGGAAAATATTTGAAATATATTTGAAGAGACTAAGTAGTCTATAAGTTTTAGGATTATCATTTTTATTCATTCTTAAACTTAGTCTTTATAACGTAAATTGTTATCCATTTTAGGTAAGGATCAAAATTGAATTTTTGTATAGTCTTTTTCGTTACCAAAAGTCATATGCATCCTTATGCATGTGTACTAGGAATTTCTTAACTTGGACTCTCATGCCTCTTTTAGTATTATTATTATTTTTTTTTTAATATGTATAACTCATCTAATTTTCTTTCGTGTAAGCATGAAGGCTTCTTGATGCCCTCATACCTAACTAATTGACTATTAGATGTGTTAATATATATATAATATTTCTTAGTTTTCTTAGGCTTTCTAATCCACCCATGTAGCGAACTTAAAGTCGGTGACTCCCAAACTGGTTGGTTTTAGGGCACCGGGTGAGAAAACACCCCTCGGACTCAAATTCGAGTGAACTAGGCCACAAAACTAAGGACGCTTATTTATAAACCCACCTTTAGGCGTGAATACTTATGCTTCTTGAGGCACATGTATCCAGCTTAATTAGTGATTTATATATATATATATATGAGGCACAAGGGTCTTTGTCTTAGAATCCTAGATATGCATTAGTTATGCACATTTCATTAAGGTAAAAATCAAGACTAATTACTTATTCAATTTCTCCTCCTATACCTAAAAATTCAACAATTTATTTATTTTGATCAAGTTATTAGAAATCCTAATCATGATTTTCCTAATTCTTAAAACTAACTTAGATTTCTTTCAAAAGATAAGTCAAAATATTATCCTTTTTATAAAATTTTCTTTTTTATTTTCTTTTTTTGTTTTTTTTATTTTTTATTTTTTTGTTATTTTAGAACAAATAAAGAGAAAAAGAATTAAATTATATATATATATATTTTTTACTTTTTTCACATTTTACCCTTCCCTCACACTTGTCTCATGCATTGTCCCCAATGTATGAATGAAATGCATGGATGCATGAATTGGCAGAGAGATAGAGCTACCGATACATTGGGTCAAAAAGACCCATGACTGCTTTTACTTCCGGAACTGATTCCAAAAAGATTTTAAGACGTTGACCATTTACCTTGAATGTACTGCCATTTTTTGGGTCGTAGATCTCTATGGCTCCGTGTGGAAACACAGTCTTAACAATGAAGGGCCCTGTCCATCTTGATTTTAACTTGTCGGGAAAGAGATGAAGTCTAGAGTTATAGAGTAACACTTTTTGTCCTTGGACAAAAGTTTTTCTCGTGATGAACTTATCATGAAAAACCTTAACCCTATCCTTCGCAATTTTCGCATTGTCACATGCTTCGTTTCTCAATTCCTCTAGTTCAGAAATTTGCAACTTCTGAAGCTCACCGGCCTTATCTAGATCGAAATTCAGCTGCTTAATTGCCCATAAGGCCCGGTGCTCTAGCTCAACAGGAAGGTGGCAAGCCTTTCCAAAGACTAGTCTGTAGGGAGACATTCCTAGAATCATCTTAAAGGCAGGCAGTCCTATATGCCCATAGGGCATCCACCAATTTGGTGGACCAGTTCTTCCTATTCTGATTCACAGTTTTCTCCATGATAAGCTTGACTTGCCTATTGGAAACTTCTACCTGTCCACTGGTTTGAGGATGGTAGGGCGTAGATAACTTGTGAGTTATGGCGTATTTTCGCATAAGAGCTTTAAAAGTTCTATTGCAAAAATGTGTACCATTGTCACTAATTATGGCACGAGGGGTTCCAAAGCGCGAGATGATGTTTTCTTTCAAGAATTTGACAACAACTTTGTTGTCATTTGTCTTGCAAGGGACGGCTTCAACCCATTTTGATACGTAATCTACGGCCAACAAGATGTATTGGTGCCCAAACGAATTAGGGAAGGGTCCCATAAAATCAATGCCCCGGACATCAAAAAGTTCTACTTCTAGAATTGGATTTAGGGGCATCATATTTCGTTTGGAAATTCTTCCTATCATTTGACATCTTGTGCAAGTTTTGCAAAACTCGAATGCGTCTTTGAACACAGTTGGCCAATAAAAGCCACTTTGTAGGATCTTTTCAGCAGTTTTACGGGGACCAAAGTGTCCACCGCAAGCAAATTCATGACAAAAGGCTAGAACGCTTCTAGTTTCCTCATCGGGGACACATCTCCTAATAATTTGGTCGCTACAATATTTGAAAAGGTATGGATCTTCCCATATGTAATACCGGACTTGAGACAAGAATCGGTATCTATCCAGTTTTGACCAATTAGGTGGTGTTTGGTTTGTGACTAAGTAATTTACTATGTCGGCAAACCATGGTTCCTTAGAGATGGTTAGAAAGTTGTTCATCGGGAAAATTGTCATTGATGGGCAGTTCGTCGGAAGGTGCGTTTGGCACACGAGAGAGATGGTCTGCGACAACATTTTCAACACCTTTTTTATCTCGAATTTTGAGATCAAATTCTTGAAGGAGAAGAATCCAACGAATGAGTCAGGCCTTCGCATCTTTTTTTAGCATTAGGTATCGAAGTGCAGAATGGTCGGTGAAAATCGTGGTCTTGGTCCCAAGTAGGTATGGGCGGAATTTCTCCAAAGCGAGCACTACTGCCAAGAATTCCTTCTCGGTAGTGGTATAGTTCATTTGGGCGTCATTGAGTGTCCTACTCGAATAATAGATCACGTGCTGCTTGTTATCCTTACGCTGTCCTAAGACAGCACCTATCGCAAAATCTGAGGCAACGCACATGATCTCAAAAGGTTTGGACCAGTCCGGAGGTGAGATGATAGGTGCAGAAATAAGTTCTACTTTCAACTTTTCCCAAGCACTATTACACCTATCGTCAAAGATGAAGGGCACGTCTTTAGCTAGAAGGTTTGTAAGGGGTCTAGCAATGTTGCTAAAATCCTTAATGAACCTACGGTAAAACCCAGCGTGTCCTAAGAAAGACCGAATGTCCTTCACGCATCGTGGAATTGGAAGTTTGGCTATGATCTCCACCTTAGCCTTGTCTACTTTGATCCCTTCCCTAGATATCTCATGACCTAGGACAATCCCATGCTGCACCATGAAGTGGCACTTTTCCCAATTGAGGGTCAAGTTCTTTTCGGTGCATCTATTCAGCACTAGCTCCAAGTGATGGAGACATTGGTCAAATGAATTTCCATAGACGGAGAAGTCGTCCATGAAAATTTCTAAGAAGCGGTCGACCATATCAGAAAAAAGGCTTAACATACAACGTTGGAATGTGGCGGGGGCATTACATAGGCCGAAAGGCATTCGACGATAGGCAAATGTCCCAAATGGGCACGTGAACGTTGTCTTTTCTTGGTCCTCCGGGGCTATTGGGATTTGGTTATACCCTGAATAACCGTCCAAGAAACAGTAATACTCATGACCGGCTAATCGTTCCAGCATTTGGTCGATAAATGGGAGAGGAAAGTGATCTTTCCTAGTGACGGCGTTCAACTTGCGATAGTCTATGCATACTCGAACCTTGGTAGGCAATCGTGTTTGCACTAACTCATACTTGTCGTTTTCTACCACAGTAAAGCTGGACTTCTTAGGGACCACATGCATTGAGCTAACCCATTCGCTATCGGAAATGGGATAAATGATCACATTATCTAACAGTTTCACTATTTCAGCTTGTACAGCCTCTTGCATGAGTGGGTTTAGCCTACGCTGTGGATCCCTCTTTGGTTTAACCCCTTCCTCTAGATGAATACGATGTTGGACTATCGTAGGGCTCAGTCCCTTGATATCTGTCATAGTCCAACCAATGGCTTCCCTATGTCTCCTAAGGGTTGCCAGTAGGTCTTCCTCTTGCCTATTAGTCAAATTGGATGCAACTATGACCGGTAACGTCTCTTGTTCACCTAGGTAGGCGTACTTAAGATGTTTAGGCAAGGCCTTTAACTCCAATGAAGGAGGTGGCTCGATGGGTGGAGGTGTTAAGCTTGACTCTTCCATCTCTATAGAACTTGGATTTGCTGCCCATTCAATCTCATCAAGGTTGAGATCACTTGATTCTAACTCTTCCTCTTCCTCTGACTCTAGTGTGATCTCCTCATTGTGCTCACTCGTCATGTTTTCAATGAAGTTAACCTCAAAGGGTTGGTCGATCATGTCGTAGGGATGCTTACCTAAGTTGAAAATATTGACTTCCTTGGTCATATCCCCAAAAGTCAATCTCATTGATCCGTTTCTGCAATTTATGATTGCATTAGCGGTTGCTAGGAACGGGCGTCCTAAGATGATGGGAGTTTGGGACCTAGGATTAGACACAGGTTGTGTCTCTAAAACAATGAAATCAACTGGGTAAATGAATTCTCCCACTCGTATGAGGACATCATTGATCTCTCCCTTAGGAACCTTGATTGAGCGATCAGCCAACTGGATTGTAACTTGGGTTGGGTTGAGTTCTCATAATCCAAGTTGTTGATATACGGAGAAAGGAAGCAAATTAATGCTAGCTTCTAAATCGAGGAGTGCTCGATTGATTTCAGCTCGGCCTATTGTGCAAGAAATTGTGGGGCAACCAGGGTCCTTGTACTTGACTGGGATCTGGTTGGACAATAGCTCACTAATGTTAGTGGCTAGAAAAATCTTCTTAGGCACATTTGTCTTTCTTTTCTTGGTGCACATGTCCTTAAGGAATTTGGCATAACTAGGGACCTGTTGGATTGCATCAAGAAGTGGTATATTAAGCCTAACCTGATTGAATACCTCGAGTAGTTTCTTCATATGTGCATTATTATTACTCCTAAGCCTATTCGGAAATGGGGCTATAGGCTGGTGCACCTGTCCTGCTGATTTCTCAACTTCAGTTTCATTGGAGCTTTATGGAGATGGAGTGAAACTAGATGGAATGGACAACTGGGATGGGCCCGGTGGCATGGATACGTGATTATCAACTTGTTTCCCTGATCTTAGTGTATGAACCAAGTTACAGTGGTTTTGGTCTTGAGCCTCATTGGCTTGCCTAGGATTCCTAGGGTTTGACAACGGTTGACTTGGTAGAGTTCCCCTTTGTCTTTCTTGTTGATTTAGTTGGATCTCTATCCTGGTCAAGACTTGAGCCAGCGTGTCATGGCTTTTAACTAGAGTGTCCACCTTTCTTTCCATGTTGGAGAGCCTTGTTTCCATTTGTGAATATTGGAAAGAGGGTGGAGGATTTTGACTAGGGAAATTTTGTTGATAGGGCGGATTTTGGAAATTGTTGGAGAATTTGGGCCTAGTTTGATCATTGTTGCTTGGGCCCCATGAAAAATTGGGATGATTTCTCCAATCGGGATTGTAGGTGGACGAATATGGATTGTTGGCGGGCCTTGTGAAGGCCGCACTCATACACTCGGGCAAGGTTTGATGCGCGATAAAGACGGGACATTCCTCGAACACATGGTTCATATCTTGACAATAAGTACAGCCCGCCGAAGGTGTTGGGCTGACTTGGTTCACAGAGACTGGTTCTTTAGTTTCAAGAGCCTCTAGTCTTCGCATCGCAGCAGCTAACTTAGCATCGGTAGCTATGTTGGCCTCAATGGAATGGATACCTCCTTTAGAAGAAGTAGGGTCATTAGTCCTAAATTTTTCCGGAGTTGGTTCCCATTGGATGGTATTATTAGCTAATTCTTCATATAATAACCATCCTTCATTTTCGTTCTTTTTTAGAAATCCTCCTTGGCACATGGATTCTAATAGCGTTTTAGTTTGATATTCTAATCCATCATATAGAACTTGGCAAAGTCGCCATTTCTCTATCCCATGGTGAGGGCATTAGGCAAGGAGGTTCTTAAAACAATAGAAATATTTCCAAAAAGGTTCATTGGCTGTTTGCTTAAACTGTAAAATGCTCTTCCTAATCAGTGCAGTCTTGTGGACGGGATAAAATTTCTTTAAGAAGGCCTTAACGAAATTATCCCACGAAGATATTGAATCGGCCTCTAGACTGTAGAGCCATTTCTTTGCTAGGTCTTTCAAAGCAAATGGGACAAACCGTAGTTTGATGGCATCTTCTCCTAGCTTGGGTATCTTCATCATGAGACATACTTCTTGAAATTCTCTTATGAAGAAGTATGCATCCTCGGATTCAAGTCCATGAAATTTGGGAAGAGTGTTGATGTATTGTGGCTTGAGCTCAAATTGGTCAACACCTTCATCGGTTAACTTGATGCAAGAAGGAAGAGAGGTCCTAATAGGATAGAACCTATCTTGGAGTGACAGTGGTTGTGCCATGTGTGAGTCGGGCTTTTGCTCGGGTGGTGAACTAGTTCTAGTTAGCCTAGATGTAAGTGGGTCTCTCGACCAAGCGGACATGCACAATTAGCAAACAAGTTCACCCAATCAATCAAAAAAAAAAATCACAATTCCTATTCTAGGGTAAGCCTTGACCTAGACAACTCCTAACTTTAGACTGTCCTTAGGAGGTATATTGCCGATCTTAACCACAAGTTAATCGGCCAGGCAGGTAGCAAGACCGGTGGGAGGTTTTCCGTCAAAGACGTTCCTTAATTAAATAACCACCGATCTTCGGGCTTTCGGCCCTCAATCCCCTGCCTAGACACCGATTTGGCAAGAGTTAATTTCGAACAACTTCCCCCTTCAGCCAATCTCCTAGTGAGTCCGAGTTAACCTAAGGCCAACGTCTAGTCAAATTTTACTTATGATTAGGGTTGTGAGTGTGATGGAGATGATTTGTGGGCCAAGGAAGGGTGATGAAATCCCCACCTTATCTTGTTAATGGGTTTTGCCCTTAATTTTTTGTGTGTATGTGTAAAGCAGTAGAAACGTAATCACTCAAAAAGCAGTAAATCAGCCAAGAGTGTTTCCTAATCTATATGCAATGCAAACGTACCTTATCGCCAACACTCTTCAACAGAATTAAAAAAAATTAAATAGACACGTGCCTAAAATGCAAGAGTCTAATTTTTTTTATTTTTCAACCAATGGGTTACTGCTAATTAATTAGCAGTGTGCAGGTTTATCACAGAGAAAATTTTAACAGAGCAGTAAATCAGATTTGCAAGTAGCTGTAACCTGCAGAAATCAGGGTGAGTAGTGAACTACTCAGGCCGCGGAAATGCGGCTTTTGTCGCCGACCCGCAGCTCTGTAGTAGGCCCTGTTGCTCTGCCTTCGAGGGCAGAGGCACAGAATTACTATATGTCCTTGCTGCTGTTAGTTTTCCTGTTCTCTGAACCTGCAAACAGAAAGAATAAAAGAATTAGTTTTGAGAAAATCGTGTCGTTCCTTCCCCGGCAACAGCGCCAAAATTTTGATTGATAATGAGAAATTGCAAAGAAAAAGATTAAGAGTTAGAATTCTCAGTCTCAATGTTATCCGCTGCTGCAAGGGCCAAAGCGGGTCGATCCACAGGGAAGGATGCGATGCAAGCTTTTCGGACGATTTCTCTGTATGCTTCAAATAAGACAAAAGAGAGATTAGATTTGAAATATATGTGATTGGAGAGATGCAGTTTTACTGATCTTCTACCACAACCCATCGTGCAAGTTAAGGATATTGAATATCATCTTGAAAGACATGAAATCGATCCTAGGTTTATTAGAGAAGATGCAAGCAAGAGAAAAAGATCTTAGAATCTTACTAGTTCACACTCCTAAAAATCTAACAAGTATTCATCCTAACCTCTAAGTACAGCGTAAGAAAAGCTTTACCTTAAGGTTACGTTGTCAAAGTACTTAAGCATGAAGTGTGAAGAATTATTTAAAGGTGTAATCTAGATTAGAAAACTAGTCATCAATTTAATCCTCAAGCAATCTGTCTTAAACCTATGGTTTCTAAAAATTGTTATCAATCCATTCAATTCCTAACTGCTATAAGGTTGTTTAAGAATTCAGCAAACCACACTTAAGAATTAGTTCATCATCTTTTTATTTATATTTTCAATTTTCTTATTTTTTTTTTGTATTTTGTTTAATACGAAGAATTGCGAAAGAAAGAAAAACAAAACAAAGAGAAAGATCGCAGAGAAAAACGAAATTAAAAGACAATAATTGAGATGGCAAAAAGGTAACCTTTATTCGAAAATATCTTCCAAATACAATGCTCCTTCTCCACAATATGCTCAAAACGAAATTACAATTGTAGAAATTTAAAGAGAAACTAAAGAAACCCTAATCTCCTCGTCTCTGGATGGCCCTCTCTGTTGCTCTGCAGAGGTATTTATAGGCGTTGGAGGAAGTAGAGTCCCGGTGAAACTCAGCCAAGAAAACAGGTATCCAGCCTCATCCACTCTGCCGCGAAAACGCGGCTTTGGCCGCGTTTCCGCGGCCAAAGTCTTATCCCTGGCCACGCGCTTTCGCGCGTGGTCTCCTCTGGTCCGTCCATCTGGCCTATCCATTTAGATCTGGTATCTCGACTCTTTAATTTGAAAGTTCGGGATAACTTGGGAAGCAAGTTACCCTAACTCCAAATCTCTTCCAAAACGAATTTCATCCTTGCACTCTATTTATCCTCACCCAGCAAGCATTTAGGGTTGCATAGAAGTCTATCCCTTCCCTCTTTTTAGTATTTGCAACATTTGCACTTTGTAATTGCAACTTTGACATTTGGTAATTGCACTTTTGCACTTGGGCTTGGACATGGGCTTTTGGGCTTCATTTAGGCTTTTATTCTTTATTTAAATAAATACTCAAGGCCTGCACACATTAAATAACAAAACATTAGTAATAGTGCATGATTATAGGAATAAATATGAAAATGTGATGGTAAATGTAATGACAATTATGCATTTTTTACTACCAACGGCTAGATTTTGAAGGCCTATAAATTGGGGCTCCCTTGGACTGTTTTCGATAAGATTTGAAGTGGGTTTTCTAGCTAGTTTTTTTTACCTTTCTAAGTGTTTATCTCCACTTATTTTAGAGCTAAAACTTCTATATCAAAAGGAGAGTTTTCAAGAGTGTTTTGAAAAAGAGATTTCTTGAGTTTTTCCTCTACCATTCTATCTTGTTTTCTCACACATACTTGAGCTATCCATTGCTATATTAATCCTCTAGGGATCTTTGTTGTGAGAGTGTTTTTAGGTGATCAAAGTATTTAGATCACCAAGTGTTTCATCTTGTATTTGAGGAGGCGAACATGCGGGTTCGTGTTGTTTTGAGTTCTTGTGGGAGCTCAGTATAGAGGTGCGGCCTCGGTAAGCTAGTGTGCTTGCGTGTGTTGTTCTTGCAGGAAAAAGGGAGGGACTAGTGAGTCCAAGGAGTTCTAGAGTGAACTCGTTGTAGGTGTTGCGGCACCGAGTAATCCGATGGGATCGTTTTTAGTGAAAATCCTTCATAGTGTTGATGGCGGGAACGTAGAGTAAGGGTGCTTGAACCTCAAAATAAATCTCCCATGTTTACGATTGCTCGCTCTTTATCTCTCACTTGTATTTATATCTTACATGCTAACATTACTTATCTCTTTATATGCTTGTATATCTTGTGCTTAAATTGATATATGCTTAGGATTGTTTGCTCACACTTGTATTCAACCAAGAGAGCCATAGCGGCACCTCAACTCTTATTTAGAGGAATCTTAAAGAGATAGTTTAGAGCCCTTCACCGAGAATTCGGCTACACTCTTTGGTTATACCTTATGTGTTTTACATAATAGCTTTTAGTTTGCTAAAATAGTTTTTATTTCACATTAATTCATCATTAGATTAGCTTATCACATATTCACTTCCCTCTAGGTGAACTTCAATTGGTATCAGAGCTTGGTGTTCTCGATTTGGGTCTAACAACCTAGAGTTAAAGATCCTCATTTTTAGCTAATCACAATATTTGTTTACGCACACATGAATTTCATGACACCTCCCTTGTTTGACATTCTTAAAATTCAAACTTGAAAAGTTAAGATGTCCATCTACCTCAAAGCCCTAGGTATTCATGTTTATCTTGCCACCATTAAAGATTCATATTATTTAAATGGCAAACATCTAGAGGCTAATGCAAAAGCCCTTCATGCTTTAAGATCTACCCTAAATGATGAATATTTATCTAAGGTTGCTAATTTTGATTCGATTTTTGTAGTATGGAACACTATAGTCTCCCTTGGCAAACAAAAGCAATACTATGCGGGGAGCGACTCGGATGATAGAAGTAATGCTTCCAACATATGCTACAAGGTCCAAGGAGATACCCCCTTGAGGTAAACTTTGAATCCGAGCTAGAAGAGGATGTTGACATGCCATAATATGAGCTTGCTTTATTTTTTCAACAACTTCTTGAAAAATATGATTTGCTTAAAAAGGACCATAAAAGATTGAAAAATAAATATTAGTCCATTTCAAAGGAAAAGGATTCTTTTCAAAATAAATTTGAAAATATTTTAAAAGAAAATGAAGCTTTGAAAAAGGAGAATATTTCCTTATTTTCTAAATTAAATGATATTTGTGAAGGAAATAATTCTTTGAAAAATAAAATCTTTGGTGGAAAAAGAAAAGGAAATTGCTTTGGAAGAAAACAACTCTTTAAAAAGAAAATATTTCTAAAAAAGAAAAATTATTTCAAAAGAAAAAGAAAATATTTCTGAAAAGAAAAAGGTTGTTGACACCAATTCTTGCCATGCTCTTCAAGCCACCATTGATAAAAATGAGATTCAATTTTTGAAAAATAGAATAAATTGTTTAAGCTCAACTTTGAGCAATTGTGCATTCAATCATTCTAGATTGGAAACCTTATTTTAAAAGAAACAAGCTCGACATGTTCATGCACATAACTCACGACATGCATATGCACACTTTGCACATCATTATTACACTCATTCTCATGTGCATGCTAGAGTGTACAAATGTACACATTGCGACCGCAAAGGCCATTTGGTAAAGTTTTATTTTGATAAGATAAATTCTTTAAATTTTCCAAATAAAAATGTTTGGGTTCCTTATAATACTAACCCCGTGGACCAAAAAGAAAATGGGTACCAAAATTCCACCTCTTGTGTTTGATGTAGGTGTGAGCTCTCACATGACGTGAGAGATATGGTGCCTTGGTAGTGGATGCATATAGAGTTTGATGGACATACCCTATTGATGCACTGTTATCAAGGAAGTTTTGTGGGAGGACCACCATGTTTTGGAAACTTAGAGAATAGTGCATTTGGTTTGGTAACTATCTCTAAACTCCCATTTAGTTTAGATGCTTTTACTTAGATAATGTTTTTAGCATGTTTTGATTTTGTGCTTCATATGGTAAATATTTGTTTAAATGAACTTTTCATTAAAACTTGTGTATATACTTATACAAGCAGTGAGTTGCACTTGATTATTATATGTTTGTACCTCCTTGCTCATTTGTACTCATTACGTGTACATGTATAACTTAGTTTTGATGATTCCCTCATTTACACTTGTTTTCCCTATTTTTTTATATGTTTTACTTCATGTATATGTTATTCATGTCTAAAACTAATAAATATATATATACCCTTGAGTCACTTACTTTCATGCAAATTACATTATGAACTCTTTTGTGTTTAGGATATGTATGTATATTTTTAGTTTTGGATAAAACATACATATACCTTGAAGTTTGTTTTTCAAGGAAAAATAAATTTTTATGATTTTCATATTTGTTTGATAAAAAGAATTTCATATTTATTTTGAGCTTTATTGATTATTTCATGAATATGCTATTCACATAATTTTTGTACGCTCACATTATTTTTGTTTACTCATGATTTTATTTCATGAGCACATTTTGAACTTTATAGATTTTGAGTGTTAATTTTTGTGTACTTAGCAATGTTTTATAAGATACATATGATTTGATTTCATGTTTGAAGGATCTTTAACTAGTTTTTCAAAAATTACTTTAACTAGTTATTTATTTTTCATTTGGTAGTGTTTTCAATCTGCAATTAATTTCAAATCCTATTTTTGAAAACTTCTACCCTTCAAAGGCGGTTGGATGGGCGACCATGCCTTATATCCCTAGATGAATATCTTTTATCTTGTGCATGAATAGGGTGGATGGTTATGAGTTATACACATGAACTTCATGAAATTCTATTTTTTTAACTCATATTTGTTTCTATATATATATGCTTCAAAATCTTAAATAATATCAATTTCAATTGGTATTTTCTCTTTCATTCATACATACATACATACATACATACATACATACATACATACATACATACAAACATATGTTTTGATTGTGCTTGATTTACAATATCCTTACATGTTTAAAGCACAAACTATGTTTATGCTAACCTTGACTAATTTTTAAATGTAAATTGGTATCTTAATGAGCTTATGTATTATTTTCAATTGATATTTCAATTGATATCAAAATATACTTCATATTTTATTTTTTAATTGGTATCAATAACTTACAATGTTTCAATTTCAATTGGTATCAAAAATCTACTATTGGTATCTTGAAATTTTGTTTATTTACAAGTGGTACCAAATTTTGTTTTAAGAAATTTTAAAGTTTTGCTTCAAGTATTTTTAAATTTCTTGATATGTATTGCATATATGCAAGGGAAGCTTAACATCTCTTCTATATATAGCTTAATGCTGAGTGAATCTTATATTGAGGAGCTTGACATCTCTTCTTTATGTGGTACACGTGTGTAGGGGGAGCTTAACATCTCCGCTTATACATTGTATATTATGCTTTATGTGAGTTAGGATATTGTCATCCCTTCTTCATGTAATGCATGTATGCAGGGGGAGCTAACTTCACGTCTCTCCTCTTCATAAATGTATATCACATATATATCTTTATTGTTTGCTTTGTTTTCGCCCCTTTGTTAATGAATTGACAAAAAAAGGAGAAGAATTTTGAGAGTTTATATATGCATGTTTTATTTTCTTTTTTATGCATATATGTTTTAGTTATACAAAAAGGAGAAAAGAATTTGAGTTTATGCATGTTTATCTCCTTGTGTATGCATACATGTTTGTTTAATTCAAGAGCTTTCATTGTATATCTATTTGTTTGTTACCATGCATGAGTTAAGAGAGAGCTTCTATGAAGCTTAACTTTAATCCATACATATATAACTCCATGAGTTTTATCATCATCAAAAAGGGGGAGATTCTTGGCCCAAAGACCCATCACTCTAGTTTTGATGATGATTAACTCATGTAGTTATAGTACTAATGATCTTGTGTTTAATTAGTCTCTGATATTTGATCAAGATCTTAGTTGGTGTTTAGCTTCAATAAAGGATTTAAAGTCAAATTTTGGAGCTAGCACGTGTTGATTTAAAAGCATGCGCATCAAGATCGCATCAAGTACTCAAGAGGAGTCTAGCTCATGGATCAAGGTTTGGACCAAGTCAAGAAAGAGAAGATTTTCAAGAGAAGAATTTCAGAAGACTTGTGTCGGGTTTTATAAGTATTAAGATTTTGTTTTAGATAAAATATAAAGGATAGATTAGTTGGTGGATTGCTCAAGTTCATTTACACACACAAAACTTGTATGTGTTTTAGAAAATACCGTTTAAGCTTCAAAATATACATGTGTTTTATCAAAACTTATTTTAGAGCTTATTGTCAAAAATATAGATATTTCATCTTATATGTGTAGTAGATCATATCCATACACACTAAGCTTCTAAAGTGTTTAAAATATCTTGTTTTTGTATTTGAAGAAGTTTTAAAAAAAGCGTTTTTCAATTTGGAGAATGTTTTTGAAAAATACGATTTTTGTTTAAGACCAAAATTTTCATATCACAAAAATAATTCAAAATGTTTGTAACATGTTTTGATTTTTAATCAAACATGTTTGTATATCAAAGTATATCAATGAATTTATTTTTGCAAAATTTATGAGAATTTATGGGATTTTATTAAAGATAAAAGGACCAAGTTTTAATCCCTATATGTGGCTGACCAGGTCTTCTGGCGGTCGACCGGGCCGGTCGACCGAGCCAAAAGTCGGCCAACCGGGCGGTCGACCGATGTGCACAAACGTGCACAGCCAAGGGCCGGTCGACCGCACAGTCGACCGCTAGAAAGCTCTGTTCTCTGTCAATGGCCCCGGTCGACCGGGCGGTCGACTGTTAGGTCAAGGCCCAGCTTTCGGTCGACCGTCCGGTCGACCACTTTTTCCAACGGTAAGAAATCTGACCGTTATCGGTCGACCGGGTGGTCGACCAATAGCAGCGTCTGCTGCTAGTTTGGACCCCAACGACTAGATTTTGGAGGCCAATAAATTGGGATTCCCTTGGACTGCTTGCGATAAGATTTGAAGTGGGTTTTCAAGTTAGTTTTTCCTACCTTTCTAAGTGTTTATCTCCACTTGTTTTAGAGCTAAAACTTCCCTATCAAAAGGAGAGTTTTCAAGAGTGTTTTCAAAAAGAGATTTCTTGAGTTTTTCCTCAACCATTCTATCTTGTTTTCTCACACATACTTGAGTTATCCATTGCTATATCAATCCTCTAGGGATCTTTGTAGTGAGTGTTTTTAGGTGATCAAAGTGTTTAAATCACCAAGTATTTCATCTTGTATTTGAGGAGGCGAACTTGCGGTTTCGTGTTGTTTCGAGTTCTTGTGGGAGCACGGTGTAGAGGTGCGGCCTCGGCAAGCTAGTGTGCTTACGTGTGTTGTTCTTGCGGGAACAAGAGAGGGACTAGTGAGTACAAGGAGTTCTAGTGTGAACTCGTTGTAGGTGTTGCATCACCAAGTGATCCGGTGGGATCGTTTTTAGTGGAAATCCTTCAAAGTGTTGAAGGCGGGGACATAGAGCAAGGGTGCTCGAACCTCAAAACAAATCTCCCGTGTTTGCGATTGCTCTCTCTATCTCTCACTTGTGTTTATATCTTGCATGCTAACATTGCTTATCTCTTTATATGCTTGATATATCTTGTGCTTAAATTGATATATGCTTGGGATTGTTTGCTCACACTTTTATTCAACCAAGAGAGCCATAGCAGCACCTCAATTTTTATCTAGAGGATTGAGGAGATAGTCCAGAGCTCTTCATCGAGAATTCGGCTACACTCTTTGGTTATATCTTGTGTGTTTTGCATAATAATTTTTAGTTTGCTAAGATAGTTTTTTATTCCGCATTCATTCATCATTAGATTAGTTTTTCATGTATTCACCCCCTCTAGGTGAACTTCATAAGTAGCACCAACAAAGTCAGTTTAGTAGAATTATACATCACCTGGAGTGAAGCTCTCGCTGTCACGAATTTAACAGCTTGAAAATCGTCGAAATCGAACTCCGAATCGCTAAGTTTTCACCCAAAAACGAACTGGATTGCTTATCGGGTCTATTGGACTAATGGATCCGCTTCAGCAGTGTAGCAAACGTGTTGGCCTAAAGGCTCATCACTCTAGTTTTGATGATGATTAACTCATATAGTTATAGTACTAATGATCTTGTGTTTATTTAGTCTCAGATATTTGATCACGATCTTAGTAGGTGTTTAGCTTCAAAAAAAGATTCGAAGTCAGGTTTTGAAGCTAGCACATATTGATTCAAGAGCTCGCGCATCAAGATCGCATCAAGTACTCAAGAGGAGTCTAGCTCATGGATCAAAGTTTAGACTAAGTCAAGAAGGAGAAGAAGATTTTCAAGAGAAGATTTTCGTGAAGACTTGTGCCGTGTTTGTAAGTGTTAAGATTTATTTTTAGATAAAATGTAAAAGATAGATTAGTTGTGGATTGCTCAAGCTCATACACATACGCACACAAGATTTATATGTGTTTTTCTTAAAACAATTTGTCTTAGAAAATACCGTTTTGGTTTTTGAGCTTCAAAGTATATAACTTTATGTTTCATGAATAGAGTCCATTAAAATGAGTTTATATGGTTTATATGTGTTTTGGATTTCATCCATACACATTGTTGATTCAAATGTTTAGAAAAATTTATTTGGTGTTTATATATCATATGTTTAAGTTTTGTATTTATCAAAACTTATTTTAGAGCGTATTATCAAAAATATAGATATTTCATCTTATGTGTACTGGATCATATCCATACACACTAAGCTTCAAAATGTTTAAAATATCTTGTTTTTGTATTTGGAGAAGTTTTGGAAAATCGTTTTTCAATTTAGAGATTGATTTTGAAAAATACAGATTTTTATTTAAGGCAAAATTTATATATTACAAGAATGGTTCAAAACGTTTGTAATATTACATCAAAGTATTTCAATGAACTTATTTTTATAAAATTTATAGGATCCTATGGGATTTTATTGATGTTAAATTAACTAAGTTTTAAGTCCCAGAATTTCAGCCAGAGTATACTGGCGGTCGACCGGACTAAGGGGCGGTCGACCGGACCGGTCAACCGATGTGCACAATACGTGAACAAGGACCCAGCCTACAAGGCCGGTCGACCGACTATAAGCACCTAACTCTCGGGTGCTGCCGGTCGACCTGGCAGTCGACCGACAGACTTGGCACGATCGACCGAGCGGTCGACCGGAGGCACAACGGTCAGAAATATGACCGTTGGCCGGTCGATTGCCAGTCGACCGACAGCAGGATCTGCTGCTGACTTTGACCCCAACGGCTAGTTTTTGGGACTCTATAAATTGGGGCTGTTTTGGGCTGTACTACATAAGATTTTAAGAGAGTTTTTGTGCCAGATTTTCTTAGCTCTCTAAGTGTTTTTCTCCACTTATTTTAGAGCAAATTCTTCCATATCAAAAGGAGAGTTTTCAAGAGTGATTTTCAAAAGAGTTTTCTTGAGTTTTTCCTCTACTACTCTATCTTGTTTTCTCACATGTACTTGAGCTATCCATTATTATATCAATCTTCTAGGGATATTTGTTGTGAGAGTGCTTTTAGATGATCCAAGTGTAGAGATCACCAAGTGTTCATTCTTGTATTTGAGGAGGCGAACTTGCAGATTCGTGTTGTCTCGAGTTCTTGTGGGAGCTCGGTGTAGAGGTGCGGCCTCGGCAAGCTAGTGTGCTTGCATGTGTTGTTCTTACAGGAACAAGTGAGGGGACTAGTGAGTCCAAGAGTTTTAGTATGAACTCGTTGTAGGTGTTGCGGCACCGAGTGATCCAGTGGGATCGTTTTTAGTGAAAATCCTTCAAGTGTTGAAGGCGGGGACGTTGAGCAAGTGTGCTCAAACCTCAAAACAAATCTCCCGTATTTGCGATTGCTCTCTCTATCTCTCACTTGTGTTTATTTATCTTGCATGCTCATATTGTTCATGTTGGCCCAAAAGGTTACACTCTCCATTTGTTTAGAGTTTTGATGATAACAAAACAAATAAAAGCTATTTGGTACTAATTAGTTTGTTAAGATAAGTTTCAGGTTTGTACCATATTTGGAGGCCATTGCTTAGCTGTTGCAAGAATTTCTAGGTTCATGAAGCAAAGAAGGCTTTTTGCACATCAAGGAAGGAACATAGAAGAGAAGGCTCTAGCAAGGCATCGCATGGCTCATGACTTCAAGATTGCTCAAGATAATTTATTAGATTTGTTTTTAGTTTAGAGTTTTGTTAAAGAATAGTGAATAGGTTTGAAGCTCTATCACACACGTTTTTTGCGCACATCTTGTTTCAAAACATATTTCCTATAACATGTACAAAAATAGTTTGTATACAATCTTCAACCTACAAACTTACTTTGATTTACCTATTCATGTGTTTTAAGTTTTATGTTTTAACAAAACTTATTTTTGAAATTAATGACAAAAACTATGATATATATATGTTTTATGTATATAGGATTATATCCATATACATCATGCTTCAAAGTGTTTAAATATCATGTTTTTGTATTTGGAAGAGTTTTGGACAAAACGTATTTTCTATTCAAAATCCAAGTTTTAGAAAATACAGTTTTTGGTTTTTGGTAAAAATGATAAGAGACAAAAATAGTTCATATTGATTGATATTTGAGCTAAACTTTTTACCACAAGTTTATATATCAATGCAAAATGATAAAACTATTTTTGGTGATCTTTAGGAGTGTTAAAAGATTTTTCAAAATATTTTTAAACTGTTTTTCTGACCCAGTTTCCTGTTCCAGACTTCAACCAGTCGACTAGTCTTCTGACAAGTCGACTTGGCTTGAAGTCGGTCGACCGGATCGGTCGACCGACGTGCACAGATCTGTGCACGTTTGGCAGACTTTGGACGGTCGACCGTCCGGGTCGACCGGGTCTAAGAGCAGAGCTCTCTGTTTGTTTGGGTCGACCGGGCTGTCGACCGTAGCCTGCAACGGCTATTTTTCTTGAACTAGCGATCGACCGGGCCTGTCGACCGAGCTAGCCGTTTGAACAGTAACGGCTATTTTTCTGAGTTGGTTTATTTTTATCCTTTTCTCACTTAAGTGTGTTTAAGTGACATGTTTTGGTTTTAATACTTTCTGATTAGCCTTAAATATGTTTTATCTCTAAACCCTAACCCTCTCCTATAAATAGGGGTGTTTAGGGAGAGATTGGTTACTAGAAAAATTCTCAAAAATTTTCACAAGTTTAAGGCATTCAAAAGACTTGGTTTCTTGGTTTTTGTGCTGAAATTCTCTCTCATTTTCTGAAGTGTTTTCAAGAACTCTCTGATTTCTTTTTCTTTTCTCCTTGCACACAAGAGCTTCATTCCTACTCATTATTCTCTAAGGACCTTTGTAAGAGAAGAGAATTTTGCAAGAGAGAGTTTGTGGTCTTTTGACTACTCAGAGATTGCTTGTACTTGAGATTATGGAGTTGGGTACTTCGGTGTATTTGTGACATCTTTGTGATAGTGGAAGTGGTTGGAATCCTTCTGGGGAAGGCGGGGAAGTAGAGCTGGGTGCTCGAACCTCGATAACAATTCTCGGTGTTTGTGTTTGTTTTACTTGCTCTTATTTCTTGCTCTATTTTCATTGCTCTTATTACTTGCTCTCTACATTCATTGCTATATTCACTTGCTTTGTGAGATTGTTGCATCATAATTTTTAAATTGTGCATTGATTAGCATTATCACCTATTCATCCCCCCTCTAGGTGATTTTCAATTGGTATCAGAGATTGGAGTCTAGGTTTTGGCTTAACATCCATAGAGAGATCCTTAAAATTTGCTAATCAACATTTGCATTCCATTTGTCATTCACTAGTAAATATGGCCGATAACATCAAAACCCCTCCTAAATTTGATGGACTCAACTTCCCTATTTGGAAGGTTAGGATGGCTATCTTTTTGCAATCCTTAGGTAGATTAGTAGCTAAATCATTGACCAAACCCTATGTTGCACCCGAGAGTGATGAGAGCACATGGACCGACTTTAACTTTAGAGAATATGAGGCTAACTCCAAGGCCTAAAATTCCCTCTTAACCGCCTTGAATGAGGATGACCTTACACGGGTAATTCATTGCCAATCCGCCTATGAGATTTGGCAACATTTATTGGTCACACACGAGGGGACTTCACAAGTTAAGAGAGCTAAGATAGATCTCTTAAGGTCCCAATATGAATCATTTAAAATGATTGATGAAGAATCTATTGATTGTAAGATTACTAGATTTACTAAAATCACCAATGCTCTTTCTTCTTTAGGTGATGACATCTCCAATGACCAAAAGGTGCGAAAAGTGATTCGGGCACTTCCTACATCATGGGAGATCAAGGCCACCACCTTAAAAGAATTGAACGACAAGGATGAGATGGACCTCATTAGTCTCATTGGGAACCTAAAAACCCATGAGATGGAAAAGAAAGCAAGAGAAGAGGTCGCTCCACTAAAGAAGAAATCCATAGCCTTCAAGTCTTCATCCACTCTTGAAGACGATGAAGAAGATGAAGAAGAAGATTAGGAGCTATCACTACTTGTTCGCAATGTGAAGAGAATGTACCGGAGGAATAAGCTCAACTTCCGAAGGAAATTTGAAGGCAAAGAGGAGAGGAGAATTATATGCTACAATTGCCGAAAGCCCGGACACATCATGGCGGATTGCCCGGAGTTCAAGAAGAAGATGACCTCCTCCTTCAAGCCAAAGAAACCGGAAGAAAAGAAAGCATACAAGGCAACTTGGGATTCGGAAAGCGAGTCCGAGGAAGAGGTGGATGTAGCGAATATGTGTTTCATGGCAAACACACCAAAGGTAACCCCTCAACCTCTTGATGATGAAGATGATGAATTAAGCAAAGAAGTTCTTATTCATGCCTTTGTTGAACTTTCAGAAACCTATGACAATAAAAAGATTGAATGCTCTAAATTGGAAAAAGAAGCTACTTTTCTCAAAAATCAACTTGGTATTATTTCTAAAGAAAAAGATGAAATTTCTTCAAATCTCATTTCTACCCAAAATGAATTTTGTGCTTACAAAGTTGCTTGTAAAGCAAAATTTCCTAAAATTGATGAAAAAGAAATTTCTTCTTTGAAAACTAGAATTGTTGATTTTGAAAAGACTTTAAAGGATTGTGCTTTTAACACTAAGAAGCTTGAAGAAATGTTTTCTAAAAAGCACACCTCTCATGCTAAAGATTCACATGTTGAGATTCCTCATGCTCACACTACACATAACACTTCTCATGCTAAATCTTTTCATGCTCACAATTCTCATGCTCACAAATCACACACTCACTATGCTTTTAAATATGGTAGAGTGTATAGATGCACATATTGTGGTAAGAATGGACATTTGGCTAAATTTTGTTATGACCAAATAAATAGAACCAATAATCTTGTTTGGGTTAATGAAACTAACTCTTTAGGACCCAAGAAAATGTGGGTACCAAAATCAAGTCCTAAATTATTTGATGTAGGTACACACCAAGGCTCCAAGACATCGGGAGCGGTGGTACCTTGATAGTGGTTGTTCAAGACACATGACGTGGGACATCAATAACTTTACAACCCTATCAAGGTACGAGGAAGGTGGCTCCGTCACCTTCGGAGATGACTCCAAAGGCACTATCATCGGTATAGGTAACATTCAAATTGGTGCATCTCCCATTATAGAAAATGTTGTACTTGTTGATGGTTTGAAACATAATTTGCTTAGCATTAGTCAATTTTGTGATCGTGGACTTAAAGTTGTTTTTGATGATTCTTCTTGCAAGATTTTTGATGTTAAAATCAATGATTGTATTCTCACCGGTTTTCGTGATGATAATGTTTATATCATTGACATGCTTAATGTGGAATGTTCTACTAAATGCTTAAATGCTTTTGATGAAAATTCTTGGCTTTGGCATAGAAGATTAGGACATGCATCTTTTGACCATCTTTTTAGGATTAATTCTAAGGAATTGGTGAAGGGTATACCTTGCTTGAAGTTTGAGAAAGACCGCATTTGTGGTGCGTGCCAACTTGGGAAACAAACCAAGTCTTCCTTCAAACCAATCAAGGATATCATGTCAACTAGGCCTTTAGAATTAATTCATATGGATCTTTTTGGACCTACTAAAACTAAGAGCTTAAATGGTAGTAGATTTGCATTTGTTTTAGTTGATGATTTTTCCCGTTTCACTTGGGTTTTCTTCTTGGAACACAAAGATCAAGCTTTTTCTCATTTTAAGATTTTTCGAAAAAGAGTTGAAAAAGAAAAAGGTTTTTCTATTTTGAGAATAAGGAGTGA
This sequence comes from Agave tequilana, assembly GCA_038442645.1. Classification (NCBI taxonomy): domain Eukaryota; kingdom Viridiplantae; phylum Streptophyta; class Magnoliopsida; order Asparagales; family Asparagaceae; genus Agave; species Agave tequilana. The sequence continues at coordinate 60,786 of JAVJIF010034746.1, forward strand.
TAGAGGTGGTGAGTTTGTTAACCAACTCTTCATGACTTATTGTGATGAAAAGGGAATTAAGCATGAAATGTCTTGTCCTAGAACTCCACAACAAAATGGAGTTGTAGAAAGGAAAAATAGAATACTTCAAGAGATGGCTAGGACAATGATAAGTGAGTATGACCTCCCTCAATATCTATGGGCCGAGGCCGTAAACACCGCATGCTATATTCAAATCGTATTTATTTATGTAAAAATTCTTCCAAAACATCTTTTGAAATGTATCATTCTAGAAAACCTAATGTTGCATATTTCAAAATTTTTGGTTGCAAGTGTTTTGTTTTGAACACTAAAGATAACTTGGGTAAATTTGATGCTAAGGCTTATGAAGCAATCTTTGTTGGATATTCTACAACTAGTAAAGCTTATAGAGTATTCAATAGATCTTCACTTACCATTGAAGAATCCATGCATGTTAAATTTGAAGAATCTAATGTGTTTGTTGAGAATGTTGTAGAGATTGAACCATTAGGTGAAGACATGGAGAGACTATCCTTGAAGGACTCATCCGCTCAAGATGATAAGCAAGAACCAATTGGTGACGTTCAAGAGGATAAAGAGGAAAGCTCTCAACCGCTTCCTAAAGCTTGGAGATATGCCACAAATCATCCCAAGGAGCTCATCTTAGGTGATGCATCTAAAGGCGTAACAACTCGCTCCAAACTCCATGACCTATGTGGTAACTTTGCTTTCATTTCTCATTTTGAACCCAAAAGCATCCTCGAAGCCGAGGCGGACTCATATTGGTTGCTAGCCATGCAAGAGGAACTCAATCAATTTGAGCGCCACCAAGTTTGGCACCTTGTTCCTAGGCCCCACGATAGACCAATAATTGGTACTAAGTGGATCTTTAGAAACAAGATGGATGAGTCCGGAAATGTGATTAGGAATAAGGCTAGGTTAGTGGCCCAAGGTTACACTCAAGTTGAGGGAATTGACTTTGAGGAGACCTTTGCACCCGTAGCACGGCTTGAAGCCATACGGATGACACTAGCTTTTGCATCTTTCAAAAATTTTAAACTTTTTCAAATGGATGTGAAAAGTGCATTTTTGAATGGTTTTATAAATGAAGAAGTTATGTTGCTCAACCTCCCGGTTTTGTTGATCATGTTCATCCCGATTTTATTTTTAAACTTGATAAAGCTTTGTATGGATTGAAGCAAGCTCCAAGAGCTTGGTATGAAAGGCTTTCTAGTTTTCTCATTTCAAATGATTTTATTAAAGGCAAAGTAGATACAACACTATTCACTAAGCATGTTGATAATGACATTTTAATTGTGCAAATTTATGTTGATGATATAATTTTTGGTTCTACTAATGAGTTTTTATGCAAGGAATTTGAAAAGGTTATGCAATGTGAATTTGAAATGTCTTCAATGGGTGAGCTTAATTTCTTTCTTGGACTCCAAATCAAGCAATTGCAAGATGGGTGTTGGCCCAAAGGCCTATCACCCTAGTTTTGATGATAATCAACTCATGAAGTTATGTTTACTAATGATCTTGTGTTTAATTAGTGACAGATTCATTATCAAGATCTTAGTAGGTGCATAGCTCAACAAAGGATAAAATGTCAAGATTTGGAGCTAGCACGGTGTGATCCAAGGAGCTTTTGGATCAAGCTTGGACCAAGTCAAGAAGATGAGAAGCCTTCAAGTGAAGACTTCAAGAAGATGAAGACTTGTGTCTAGGTATAAGATTTTGTTTTTGTGTTTAGATAAAATGTAAAGGATAGATAGTTGGTGGATTGCTCAAGTACATATACACACACACTCTTGATTTAGAATTGTTTTCATAAAAGATTTTTTTGGTTTAGAAAAGATTTTTCTTTTTGGAAAAATACTTATTTGGATTTTGGTATTTTCTTATATACATATCTTTTATCCAAAATCAAGTTTAGAGCTTAATGTCAAAAACATAGATATTTCATCTTGATTGTGTAGTGGATCATATCCATACACACTATGCCTTAAAATGAATTATAATATCTTGTTTTTGTATTTGATGAAGATTTAGAAAAATATGTTTTGAAAAAACAAAGTTTAGAAAACATGTTTTGGAAAATACAGTTTTTATCATGAGCCAAACATTTCTATATTACAAAAATAGTCCAATCTTTTATAACATGCCTTGATTTTGTGCAAGCATGTTTGATTATCAAAGTATATTGGTTAAACTATTTTTGTAGATTTTTATGTATTTTATGAGATTTTATTTGAGCCAAAAAGACTAACTTTTTAATCCCAGAAAACTGTTTCAGGCTTCGGATAAGTCGACTTATAACCTTATATAGTCGACTAATCCTGAAGTCGGCCGACCGGACCGGTCGACCGACGTGCACAAACATGCACGCCTATGTGTACTGGAGGACGGCCGACCGTGCCGGTAGACCGTTCCAGAGAGCAGAGCTTTCTGGAAAGTTCAGCCGACCGCACGGGTCGACCGACAGAGAGTTAGACTCTCAGCTCCAGTGGGTCGGTCGACCCGGGCGGTCGACCGTGGCTCCAACGGTCAGAAATCCGACCGTTGGCGGTCGACCGCACCGGTCGACCGGCTGCTCTGACAGACCCCAACGGCTAGTTTTCTGGCAGCCTATAAATTGGGGGTCTTGTCATTGTTTTGAGCTAAGATTTTCAAGTGGGTTTTCACCAATTTTTCCTGAACTATTTAGAGGTTTTTCTCCACTTGATTTAGAGCAAATATTTCCAATCTAAAGGGAAGTTTTATCAAGAGTGTTTAAAAGAAAGTCTTTGAGTTTTCCTCCACCTTTCACATCCTTGTTTTCTCACACCAACACTTGAGCATCCATTGATCTATCTACCCTATAGTGAGTGTTATTGTGAGAGGATTTTAGGTGATCAAGAGTTGTGATCACCAAAGTTCTACTTTGTTCTTTGAGGAGACGGGCAAGTGTGCTCGTGATTGTTTCGGGTCCTAGTGTGGACTTGGTGTTTCGGGTTCGGGTGCGAACTCCGTGTTTGAGGTGCGGCCTCGGCGAGCTAGTGAGCTTACGGTGTGTACGGGACTAGAGAGTCCAAGGGCTTGTAGGTGTTGCGGCACCGAGGAGAGATCCATTGGGATCTTGCATAGTGGAAATCCTTCGTGTGTCGAAGGCGGGGATGTAGAGCAAGTGTGCTCGAACCTCGAAACAAACCCTTTGTGTTTGCGATTGCTCTCTCTCTCTCTCTCTTTGTCTCTTATTTATATCTTGCATTACTTTATTGTGTTCATCTTTACTTGCATGATATACTTGTGTGCATAATTGATATATAACTTGCTTGGGTTGTTTGCTAACACTTGTATTTAACCAAGAGAGCCAACGCGGCACCTCAACCCATTCAAGGGGAATCTAGAGGAGTTTGTCCAGAGCTCTTCACGGGGAATTCGGCAACACTCTTGTGTTATACATAGTGTTTAGTGTAAGTTTTATTAGGTCATAATTGTTTTTTTTTGGCTTCCGCATTATTTGCATCATTCATCATTAAGTGACCTTTAGATTAGCCTTCACCTATTCACCCCCCTCTAGGTGAACCTTCAATGGGAACTTCATATGTCAAGCCAAATACGCAAAGGAACTCGTAAAGAAGTTTGGACTTGAAGACTCAAAGGTTTGCAACACTCCCATGGCAACTACCACCAAGCTTGATAAGGATGACCAAGGTAAAAATGTTGATATTAAATTGTATAGAAGCATGATAGGTAGTCTTTTGTATTTGACGGCAAGTACGCCGGACATCATGTTTAGTGTGTGTCTTTGTGCTAGATTTCAATCGTGTCCCAAAGAGTCCCATCTTATTGCGGTAAAACGCATTATTCGTTATATTAAGGGAACGATTGGAATGGGTCTATGGTATCCGAAAACCGGAAATTTCTCAATGACGAGTTATTCGGATGCCGACTATGCGGTTATAGAGTAGATAGAAAGAGTACTAGTGGGACATGTCAATTTCTTGGTAATTGTCTTGTTTCATGGTCCTCTAGGAAACAAAATTCCGTAGCTCTCTCAACCGCCGAGGCGGAGTATGTTGCCGCGGGGGCTTGTTGTGCACAAGTCCTTTGGATGAAACACTCTCCTTGATTATGATTTGCATTATAACCATATAAAAATATTTTGTGATAATACTAGTACTATACATATGACAAAGAATGCAAATCAACATAGTAAGACCAAGCACATTGAGATTAGATATCACTTTCTTAGAGATCATTTTGAGAAAAGAGATATAGATATTGATTATGTTTCTACGGATTTGCAACTTGCCGATATTTCACTAAACCACTTGATTTTGCTAGATTTTCATTCATTTGTGGTGAACTTAATGTTTGTGTTATTGAATAGAAATGTTTTCTTAACCTTTTTTGATGTATGACAAAAAGGGGGAGAATGAGTTTATGTATGGAAATATAAGTTCATATGGTTTTGGTTCCATATGAGTTTATATATGTTTTTAGTTTTTGATGTGTTTTCATGAATTCTTGTAATTTGAGTTTAAGTGTTTTGCAAGTATTTTAAATTCTCATGTTTTTGGTTTCATGATGTTTACTTACAAATTACAAATTACATTGTTTTTTCTTTGTTTAATATAGCATAATTTGAGGGGGAGCTTTCTCCTCTCCTATATTTTTGTTTATAGCCTATTTGTTTTGTCATCATCAAAAAGGGGGAGATTGTTGGCCCAAAAGGTTACACTCTCCATTTGTTTAGAGTTTTGATGATAACAAAACAAATAAAAGCTATTTGGTACTAATTAGTTTGTTATGATAAGTTTCAGGTTTGTACCATATTTGGAGGCCATTGCTTAGCTGTTGCAAGAATTTCTAGGTTCATGAAGCAAAGAAGGCTTTTTGCACATCAAGGAAGGAACATAGAAGAGAAGGCTCTAGCAAGGCATCCCATGGCTCAAGACTTCAAGATTGCTCAAGATAATTTATTAGATTTGTTTTTAGTTTAGAGTTTTGTTAAAGAATAGTGAATAGGTTTGAAGCTCTATCACACACGTTTTTTGCGCACATCTTGTTTCCAAACATATTTCCTATAACATGTACAAAAATAGTTTGTATACAATCTTCAACCTACAAACTTACTTTGATTTACCTATTCATGTGTTTTAAGTTTTGTGTTTTAACAAAACTTATTTTTGGAATTAATGACAAAAACTATGATATATATATGTTTTATGTATATAGGATTATATCCATATACATCATGCTTCAAAGTGTTTAAATATCATGTTTTTGTATTTGGAAGAGTTTTGGACAAAACGTATTTTCTATTCAAAATCCAAGTTTTAGAAAATACAGTTTTTGGTTTTTGGTAAAAATGATAAGAGACAAAAATAGTAATATTGATTGATATTTGAGCTAAACTTTTTACCACATGTTTATATATCAATGCAAAATGATAAAACTATTTTTGGTGATCTTTAGGAGTGTTAAAAGATTTTTCAAAATATTTTTAAACTGTTTTTCTAACCCAGTTTCCTGTTCCAGACTTCAACCAGTCGACTAGTCTTCTGACAAGTCGACTTGGCTTGAAGTCGGTCGACCGGATCGGTCGACCGACGTGCACAGATCTGTGCACGTTTCGCAGACTTTGGACGGTCGACCGTCCAGGTTGACCGGGTCTGAGAGCAGAGCTCTCTGTTTGTTTGGGTCGACCGGGCGGTCGACCGTAGCCTGCAACGGCTATTTTTCTTGAACTAGCGGTCGACCGGGCCTGTCGACCGAGCTAGCCGTTTGAACAGTAACGGCTATTTTTCTGAGCTGGTTTATTTTTGTCCTTTTCTCACTTAAGTGTGTTTAAGTGACATGTTTTGGTTTTAATACTTTCTGATTAGCCTTAAATATGTTTTATCTCTAAACCCTAGCCCTCTCCTATAAATAGGGGTGTTTAGGGAGAGATTGGTTATTAGAAAAATTCTCAAAAATTTCCACAAGTTTAAGGCATTCAAAAGACTTGGTTTCTTGGTTTTTGTGCTGAAATTCTCTCTCATTTTCTGAAGTATTTTCAAGAACTCTCTGATTTCTTTTTCTTTTCTCCTTGCACACAAGAGCATCATTCCTACTCATTATTCTCTAAGGACCTTTGTAAGGGAAGAGAATTTTGCAAGAGAGAGTTTGTGGTCTTTTGACTACTCAGAGATTGCTTGTACTTGAGATTGTGGAGTTGGGTACTTCGGTGTATTTGTGACATCTTTGTGATAGTGGAAGTGGTTGGAATCCTTCTGGGGAAGGCGGGGAAGTAGAGCTGGGTGCTCGAACCTCGATAACAATTCTTGGTGTTTGCGTTTGGTTTACTTGCTCTTATTTCTTGCTCTATTTTCATTGCTCTTATTACTTGCTCTCTACATTCATTGTTATATTCACTTGCTTTGTGAGATTGTTGCATCATAATTTTTAAATTGTGCATTGATTAGCATTATCACCTATTCACCCCCCCTCTAGGTGATTTTCAGTTCATATCTCTTATATGCTTGATATATCTTGTGCTTAATTGTTATATGCTTCAGATTGTTTGCTCACAGTTGTATTCAACCAAGAGAGCTATAGTGGCACCTCAACTCTTAATTTAGAGGAATCCTGAGGAGATAGTTCAGAGTCTCACCGAAAATTCGGCCACACTCTTGTGTTATACCTTGTGTGTTTTTAGTTTAATTTGCATAATTAGTTTTTAATTTCGCATCATTTATCATTAGATTAGCTAGTACACTTATTCACCCCCTCTAGGTGTATTTTCAATTGGTATCAGAGCTTGGTGCTCTTGATTTAGGTCTAACAACCTTGAGTTAAAGATCCTTATTTTAGTTAATCATTATTTTTGAACACACGCTTATGGATTTCATGACACCTCCTATGTTTGACATTCTTAACATCCAAATTTAGAAAATTAAGATGTCCATGTACCTCAAAGCCCTAGGTATTCATGTTTATTTGGTCACTATTAAAGATTCATATTGTTTAAATAGCAAATATCTTGAGGCTAATGCAAAAGCCATCCATGCATTAAAGAGTACCCTAAATGATGATTACTTATGTAGGGTTGCTATCTTTGATTCGACTTTTATAGTATGGAACACACTAGTCTCCCTTAGTGAACAAAAGCAATACTATGTGGGGAGCGTCTCAGATGATGGAAGTGATGCTTCCAACATATGCTACATGGTTCAAGGGGATTACCCCTTGAGGTAAATTCTGAATCCGAGGTGAAAAAAGAAATTGACATGTCTTACGATGAGCTTACATCTTTTTATCAAAACTTTTTTAAAAATTTGATTTGTTAAAGAAAGAAAAGGATTCTTTTAAAAATAAATTTGAATGTGTTTCTAAAGAAAATGAATTTTTGAAAAAGGAGAAGGTTTCCTTGTCCTCTAAATTAAATGATATTTGTGAAGGAAATAATTCTTTGAAAAATAAAATTATTCTCTAGATTGGAAACCTTGTTTCAAAAGAAACAAGCTCCACATATTCATGAACATAACCCACGGCATACATATACACACTATGCTCACACTCACACCAGTCATATGCATGTTAAAGTGTACAAATGTACACATTGCGGCCGCAAAGGCCATTTAGCAAAGTTTTGTTTTGATAAGATAAATAATATAAAATTTTCAAATAAAAATGTTTGGGTTCCTTATAATACTAACCCCCGTGGAACCAAAAAGAAATGGGTACCAAAATCCCCACCTCTTGTGTTTGATGTAGGTGCGGGCTCTCACATGACGTGAGAGGTATGGTTCCTTAGTGGTGAATGCATGTGGAGCTAGATGGACATAACCTATTGATGCATCACTATCAAGGTTGAATTGTGGGAGGACCACTATGGTTTGGAGACTTAGATAATAGTGCATTTGGTTTGGTAACTATCTCTAAACTCCTATTTTAGTTTACATGCTTTTATATAAATGTTTTTAACATGTTTTGGTTTTATACTTAATGTGGTGATTACATGTTTAGATGTAATTTTCATTAAAACTTGTGTATATACTTGTACAAGTAATGAGCTACACTTGATTATTATGTGTTTGCACTTTATTGCTCATTTGTACTATCATTACATGTACATGTATAACCTAGTTTTGATGATTCTTTCATTTATACTTATTTTCCCTATTTTTGTACATGTTTTACTTCATGTATTATGTTGTTTATGTCTAAAACTAATATATACACATGTATACCCTTGAGTCACTTGCCTTTATGCAAATTCTATTATGGACTCGTTTGTATTTAGGATATGTATGTATATTTTTAGTTTTGATAGAACATACATATTCCTTGACGTTTATTTAAATTTGACGAAAAATAAATTTTTATGATTTTCATATTTTTGATAAAAGAATTTCATGTTTATTTTGGGCCTTATTGATTATTTCATGAATATGCTATTCACATGATTCTTGTGCACTCACATTATTTTTGTTTACTCATATACTTTTTTTATGAGCACATTTTTAAGCCTTACAGATCTTGAGTGACAATTTTTGTATATTTAGCATGCTTCATGGGATATAGGATTTGTTTTCATGTTTAAAGGATAGTTTTTCAAAACTTACTTTAAACTAGTTATTTATTCTTCATTTAGTAGTGTATTCAATCTATAATTATTTTCAAATTTTATTTTTGAAAACTTCTACCCTTTAAGGGCGGTTTGATGAGCGACCATGCCTTGTATACCCTTATTGAATATCTTTTAAACATGTGCATAAAAAGGGTGGTAGTTATGAGTTATACACTTTATCTTCAAGGAATTTTATGTTTGTATATTCATATTTGTTTTCTTATATATGTATGCTTTAAACTTCAATTAGTATCAATTTCAATTGGTATTTCCATTTTCATACATACATATATATGTTTTGATTGTGCTTGTTTTACAATATATTTACATTCTTAAAGCACATATGATAAGCTTGACTTTATTCCAAATGTTAATTGGTATCTATACAAGCTTATACATTGATTTCAATTGGTATTTCAATTGGTAATTATTTGATATCAAAATAACTTCATGTTTCACCTTCAATTGGTATCAAAAATCTATTATTGGTATCTTAAAAAAAAATTTTGTCAACTACTATTTGATTTCATTGGTATCAAAATTTATTTTGTTGACTTAAGAAATTTCAAATTTTTGTTTTGAGTATTATCAAAAATTTTGTTTTAAAAATTTGTTGATCTATATTGCCTACATGCAAGAGGAGCTTAACATCTCTTCGACATATAGATTCATGTTGAGTGTATCTCACATTGAGAAGCTTGACCTCTCTTCTTTACGTAATACACTTGTGTAGTAGAGCTTGACATCTCCGCTTATACATTGTATATTATGCTTTATGTGGGTTAGGGTCTAGTCATCCCTTCTTCATATAATGCATGTATGCAGGGGGAGCTAACTTTGCGTCTCTCCTCTTTATGAATGTATATCGCATATACTTCTTTATTGTTTAATTGTCCTCACCTCTTTGTTGATGAATTGACAAAAAGGAGAGAAGAATTTAGTGAGTTATATATGCATGTTTTTGTTTTGTTTATGCATATATAGTTTTATATGCATGTTTTTATTTTGTTTATGCATATATGTTTTTGTTTAGTTTATGCATTTTATTGAATATCTTTATTGTCTATTGTTATGCATGAGTTAAGGGGGGGCTTCTATGAAGCTTAACTTTAATCCATGCATATATAACTCCCTGAGTTTTGTCATCATCAAAAAGGGGGGAGATTGTTGGCCCAAAGACCCATCACTCTAGTTTTGATGATGATTAACTCATGTTGTTATAGTACTAATGATTTTGTATTTATTTTAGTCTCAGATTTTTGATCAAGATCTTAGTAGGTGTTTAGCTTCAAAAAAAGATTCGAAGTCAAGTTTTGAAACTAGCACATGTTGATTCAAGAGCTCGCGCATCAAGTAGCATCAAGTACTCAAGAGAAGTGTAACTCATGGATCAAAGTTTGAACCAAGTCAAGAAGGAGAAGAAGATTTTCAAAAGAAGATTTTCGTGAAGACTTGTGTCGTTTTTGTAACTGTTAAAATTTGTTTTTAGATAAAATGTAAAGAATAGATTAGTTGTGGATTGCTCAAGCTCATACACATACACACACAAGATTTATATGTATTTTTCTTAAAACAGTTTTAGTCTTAGAAAATACCGTTTTGATTTTTGAGCTTCAAAGTATATATCTTTATGTTTCTTGAATAGAGTTCATCAAAATGAATTTATAAGGTTTATATGTGTTTTGTATTTCATCCATACACATTGTTGATTCAAATGTTTAGAAAAACTTATTTGGTGTTTCTATATCATATGTTTAAGTTTTGTATTTATCAAAACTTATTTTAGAGCTTACTGTCAAAAACATAGATATTTCATCTTATATGTGTACTGGATCATATCCATACACACTAAGCTTCAAAAGTGTTTAAAATTTCTTGTTTTTATATTTGGAGAAATTTTGGAAAAAAATCGTTTTTCAATCTGGAGATTGATTTTGAAAAATACAGATTTTTATTTAAGGTAAAATTTCTATATTACAAAAATGGTTCAAAACGTTTGTAATATGTATTGATTTTTGATCAAACATGTTTGTACATTAACGTATTTCAATGAACTTATTTTTGTAGAATTTATAGGATTTTATGGGATTTTATTAATGTTAAATTAACCAAGTTTTAAGTCCTAGAATTTCAGCCAGACTATACTGGCGGTCAACCGGACCGGTCGACCGATGTGCACGAGACGTGAATAAGGACCCAGCCTACAAGCCCGGCCGAACGCACGGTCGGTCGACCGACTGTAAGCACCCAACTCTCGGGTGTTGCCCGTCGACCGGGCGGTCGACCGGAGGCACAACGGTCAGAAATATGACCGTTGGCCGGTCGACCGGCCGGTCGACCGACAGCAGGATCTGCTGCTGACTTTCACCCCAACAACTAGTTTTTGGGACTCTATAAATTGGGGCTGTTTTGGGCTATTTACCATAAGATTTTAAGAGAGTTTTTGTGCCAGATTTTCCTACCTCTCTAAATATTTTTCTCCACTTGTTTTAGAGCAAATACTTCCATATCAAAAGGAGAGTTTTCAAGAGTGATTTTCAAAAGAATTTTCTTGAGTTTTTCCTCTACTACTCTATCTCGTTTTCTCACACATACTTGAGCTATTCATTGCTATATCAATCCTCTAGGGATCTTTGTTGTGAGAGTATTTTTAGCTGATCCAAATGTAGAGATCACCAAGTGTTCATTCTTGTATTTGAGGAGGCGAACTTGCGGGTTCGTATTGTTTCGAGTTCTTGTGAGAGCTCGGTGTAGAGGTGCGGCCTCGGCAAGCTAGTGTGCTTGCGTGTGTTGTTTTTACGAGAACAAGGGGACTAGTCAGTTCAAGAGTTCTAGTGTGAACTCGTTGTAGGTGTTGCGGCACCGAGTGATCCAGTGGGATCGTTTTTAGTGGAAATCCTTCATAGTGTTGAAGGCGAGACGTAGAGTAAGTGTGCTCGAACCTCGAAAAAAATCTCCCGTGTTTGTGATTGCTCTCTTATCTCTCACTTGTGCTTATTTATCTTGCATGCTCATATTGTTCATATCTTTTATATGCTTGATATATCTTGTGCTTAATTGTTATATGCTTCGGATTGTTTGCTCACACTTGTATTCAACCAAGAGAGTCACAGTAGCACCTCAACTCTTAATCTAGAGGAACCCTGAGGAGATAGTCCAGAGCCCTTTACCGAGAATTCGGCTAGACTCTTGTATTATACCTTGTGTGTTTTGATTAATAGTTTTAATTTACATAATTAGTTTTTAATTTCGCATCATTTATCATTAGATTAGCTAGTACACCTATTCACCCCCTATTTTCAAAACGGGTGCGGGTCGAGTTCCGTTCCGAGTCGGATTCCAGAAACTCCATCTCAATTTAATAATAAGTGGATCCGACTCAAGTCTCCAAGTCTAGAACTGAACCCGAATTGAATTTATCTTCGACAGCAGCAACAAGGCTACGTCGAGGCTAACGGCGACACAGGCAGTGCATCATCGAGGGCAGATGCTCAACAAAGTCAACTAGGTGATTGAGGATGAGGCGTCGTTGTCAAAGCTCGGCAAGATTCGGGGAAGGTGGTGGATAACGAGATCTGAGTGATGTGTCTCATGACGTAGGAGATCTAATGGTTGTTGGGCTCGACGAAGACTGGGAGGGTATTGTCGGTGTCGAGTTGATGTCGGAGTAGTGAGGATGAAGTGGGGTTGCGACAATGAGGGAGACAGAAGGACGGGATGTCGACGACGAGGTTGGGTTAGGGCTCTGGGTTACAATTGAGGGAGAAGAGAGAGACATGTGATGCAGTGAAAGGAGAGACCAAGAAGATTGGGCAGCGGTGAACAACAGAGGAGAAGCAAAGGGGAGGACCATAAAGCAAGGTTTTGGGAAGCGCGTAGGAGTCGGGTTGACTAAGGCGGCGGGAAAGAGTGTGTGGGTGAGAGAGAGAGAGAGAGAGAGAGAGAGAGAGAGAAGAAAAGGTTTAAGGTTTGTTGAACTTAGGATTTTGTGGACAGGGAAATTCTTGTGGATGATTTTTTTTTTTTTTTTTTTAGGATTTTATCCCTGATACCAATATGCTGGGGAACAAACACAAATTTGAAAATCTCTCGTTAGGGTTTCTCACCCAAGCACAATGGCTACAAAATTTTCAAAGCAAAATTTTAATTTATACCAAAACTGAGAAAAACAATAAGCAGTATTGCCCTTAAATAAGCCTACATCAACAAAGAAGTCCCACCACAACCGATGTGGACTAAAAGAAAACTAAAATATCCAAAATACAATAAAGAGTAAAAATCGAAAACTAAGATAACTAGAACAACTACGCTCGAGTCCCCAAGCTCTAATAAAACCACAATGATAGGGTGTGACGACCTCTCTTGGTGTAGAACCGTCATCCTGGAGTGATGTCCCCATCACTTTGACATCTGGGTTGGCATGGAAGGCCACCCATAAAGAACTCATGTTGCTACTATTTACTATTCCAGATAATACTGAGTTATAAGCCCTCTTCGTAACAAAGATAATCAGTTCATAGTGCCAATGCAATGTATTTGCTCACTATTCTAAGTAACCAAAATAATCCATTCTAAGGGACCATACAACGCATTTGAGCTCATTTTTAGAACGCTTTGAGAAAAATGTCCCATAAGGAAAACTAAAGACTCTCTTAGTAACAAAGATCAATTCTTAGGGCAACGCAATGTACTGTCTCATCATCTCATTATTCTAAGCAACCACGATCATCCATTATGAGGGACCATTCAATGCAGTTGGCTAATTATTAGGTCACTTGAGACATGTGTTCTATAAGGAAAACTAAAGATGGTATCATTTTGCATTATAAAATAATGTATAAATTCTACTTGTTTAATATCGACTCATGTACAGAATACTAGTTTAAGCAAGTGATCACAACAGCTGAAATTGACAGAGAACACATTACTCTAAAAATCAACCTCCATCATAAGCTCATCATACAAAACTTGCAGTGCTGCACTTTCATACAGGAAACAATACGGTTCAATAGTAAAAAAGTGTAATATCATGTTTCCTATTGAGAGATACCATAAGCCAAGACATAAACTGCAACAATCAGTGACAGAAACAAATCAAGAATGCAATGACTTACATGGAGATAATTCCAACATGGATGGATTGGACCCCCTTCAGAAGACACTTTGCTCATCCTTTCCTCAAATCTGCAAGGTACAATCAGAGTGACTCTTGAAAGCAAAAGATGAAAATGAAAATTGGGATAAATACAAATAAAGAAAGTACATCTTGATTCTTCTAAAATATTCATTGGCCGGAATGAGAGATATTGAAGACCTAATATGCAATGAATCTCTTTGTAGCAAAAGAAGACGGACAGTTGGTCAGTCAAAAAAACTTAGTTTTTGACTGACCAGTTACATGCCACCGTTACCCGAATATTGGTTTTTGGAGATGATATGAGACTTTCTAATGATCTATATCATGGAAAGTAGGTTTATAACTTCAACAAAGCAGTAAAAATCACAACCTCTAAAGAATCCCGGATAGATGATAATTGGAAACAGACTGAAGTTCTAGGTCATCTGATAATTATGTCACTCCAATGGCCTAAGTTATAACTTGTTACGACTTTGATAAGGTGATGATGAATTCATAACAAAATTACTTATCTCTCATGTGTCAGCCCTTCACAAAAGAGACATTCAATAAACTAAATTCTAACAGATAACTTTCCCAATATATCTTAAGCACAAGCACGAGGTTTATCAGGATACAATTAAACGGATGATCAGTTTACCAAGAGATGCATTCTAATAAATCCTCTTGTATCTCACTTTCAGCAAACACGTAAGGAAATGATCATCCCTCTCCAATAAATCTTCCTTTGATCCTAAAATCATTTGTGAATTACAAGGATAAAGATAAGACATCCATTTACTTGACATTTTATACAAAAATGAACACAATACAAGAGAGGAATTGATCTATATAACCAATGGCCTTTTATTTTACGTAAAAGGATAAAGTTTCTTATTAGTCCTAGGTTATTTAGCATGGACACTTCGAGGATGAAACCTGTCCATGTTGAACACATGTAAGACGCAATATTTCTCATACACAATCTTTTAATTTTCTTGGATTTTTTTAAAAACACGTCCCTGTTCACTTTTGGACACATTTCTGATGCTTTTTGGAATATGTTATTTGATAGACATTGTGCATGCCACCATATAGTTTCATCTTTTATTTTACATGTTGAAAAATACCTTCGCAGAAATTAAGATACCAATAACATAAATAGAAATAAATTCCTTGGGCAAGGTACACAATTTTTTAACGGAAAATTGACACCTATTAAACTACTTTATACTTCGGTCAGGTCGACAAAACCATGTCTATTATTGACGATGATAAAAAAATCCGACAAGAATATTCTTGATGCATCGTGTTCTTCTGTAGGAATTTTACCTGGTACATGTTATGCCGTGTTTAGGTCAGTGCTTCTTAGATCATAGCATGCGTATGAATATTACCACATGAACAATAAGCAAATTAAATCATCATATTATATTTTGAAGTAAGCATGAAGGTGAATATGTAGATATGGATAAAGTTCCAGCAAGAATATTTTGGACTGCTAACCCTTCCGTTCGAAGAGATAAAATTTCCATCAGTATTTTCTTAATCTGTAAGACTCCAGCAGAATATAACTGAGAAATAGATAAAAATGATGAATAGTATGAGAAATTATGAGTTAGACTTGCTTACTCCAAACCTTTCTCAAAACAGTTGAGGTTGAAAGGGCTAGCAGTTCTGAATAAAGTCAGATATAGAATGACAAATTTGATAATTCAGGTAAAGAAAGACTTGTAAACTGCTGCAAAGACTTCATCTCTGTGAACGAGCTTTCCATGATAAATTTGATGAAAGGAGTCAGGTTAGTTACTGAAGTTATTCATGAAGCCTTCTTATGTGAATCAGGTTATGATAGATAATTGCAATATATGATGTCACATAAAGAAAACTTAGTAGCAATTCAAGCATGATGTAACCGATACAAGAAAAATACACGTAAATTATACATGTTTCTTAGCTGAAAATTTGTAACATTTTATTCATAACAAACACATTTTATATCAAGGAGGCAAAGATGATATAAATAAACTATTAAAGGACCCAAAAAAAACATCAAATAGATTGTGTATTTATGCTAACGAAAGACTGTGGTTGATAATGTGCTGACAAAATCATGTTAAGCAAATAATACCACCCCTACCTCTACATCAATGAGACATATCTGCTTGAACAATTCTCAGACTATCTCTCACAAAGTAACGTGCAAATGCATCAATAAAAATTAAACTAACAATAACAACAACAAACCAAAGAATAGCCTTTGATCATCTGCATGAGATTAAGTGGCGTGTATTGCCTAACCATGAATCCTCTTATCCGAATTCTGCAATCTGTCTGGCATCACCAACGATTCAAATTTGAGTCCTTTTACAGTTTGGTTCCTCTGCAATCTTAACATCTTTGCCCTGCTAATGACAGAACTCCGCCCACCACTAAGCTCAATGGGTCTCTCCATCTGGCCGAGCCAGGAGCTCCATCAAATTTTAGCCTCCCCTCTTCGCTTCTTCATCCAAGAACACCTTATTCCCATTCCTCAAAGGCCTCGTTGCCTTTACCGAAGAGTTAACAGGAACTGGCAAAGTTGGTTTCTTGATACCAGTAGGCACTTTTTCTTCTTCTTCTTCTTCTTCTTCCAGTCTACCCATCTCTTTCCCCAACTTAGCGTTCGACTTCACCCCATTCAAGCTCGCCTTCGAAAGGGTCCTCTCTGTCTCCACGACTGAGCAAGGATTCACAACCGAGAGCCCATTCCAAGCCTTTGCTGCAGCATTCACAGCTTTGCTCAGGGCCTTGAGCTGCTCCACCACCTCCTCCATCGCCGGCCTCCTCTCATCGATGGACCTCACACAGCTGGCAGCCAACATGGCCAGCTGCCTCCTGACCCTCGAATCCTTAGGGGGCAATATCCTCGGATCGAAGATCGCCCCCACCTTCCCCTTCCTCAACAAAGGCACAGCCCACTCCACCACCGAAGGTGGCGAATGCGCCACATCAATGGCCTTCCTCCCACTCATAATCTCAAGAAGCAAAATCCCAAAGCTGAAGACATCAGTCTTGGTGCTCAAATTGTCAGGGGTGACATAGCAAGGGTCAAGGTAGCCGAGGGTGCCGGCGGGTGGAGTGAAGCGGCAGGAGGAAGGGAAGGCGGGATCGGTGTTGAGGTCATCGAGGCGGAGGGCGAGGCCGAAATCGCCGAGGCGAGCGTTGAAGTTGCGGTCGATAAGGATGTTGGCGGACTTGACGTCGCGGTGGATGAGGGGAGGGCGGGCGGAGTGGAGCGTGAGGAGGGCCTTGGCTGTCTGGAGGGCCAGCCGGAAGCGGCGCGGCCAGCTGGGAAGCCGGGGGTTTGTGTGGAGGAAGTCGTAGAGGGTGCCATTGGGCATGAACTCCACAACGAGCAGTCGCTGCTGCTGCTGCTGCTGGTTCTTTGATTTTGAGGAAGAAGAAGAGAGGGGAGTGAAGCCTATGAGATTTACAAAGCGGGGGCTGTGGATATTGGAGAGGATCTCGATCTCGTTCTCGACCTCGTTGCAGGAAGGGGAGGGGGAGAGGGCGGTCCGAGAGGGACGCTTGACGGCGACGACGGAGGGGCGGCGGCGGCGGCGGTGGGGGCGGGGGAGGGTGGCTCGGTAGACGGAGCCGTGGCTGCCGCGGCCGAGGAGGGAGGAATCGGAGAAGTTGCCGGCGGCCGATTCTAGCTCCGCGTAGGTGAAGTGCTCGATGTGCCGCCCGAATCTATTACTATTGTCGTCGTCGCCGTCGCCGCCGCCGTGCTGCTGCTGCTTTTCTAGATCACCTCGATCTTGTCTTTTCTTGTTGTTGGTTTGAGAAGGGGAGACGGCGGCGATGGAGCGGCAAGTGGAAACGGAGGACTCTGCACCGCACGAGAGATAGCCCATCAAATCAAGAATCACATGAAATTGTTGCTGTCATGGAGATTGAAATTTTGAAATTTTATTTTTGGGGAAGAAGAAGAGGTGAGAGAATGATGCAACTCTGACCCATTATCGCAACTCAGGTTCATCACCTCTGAGATCTGAAATTGTTAACGGGCCGGGTCTGGCCCAACACTGAGACTCGGATTCGGGTCCGGTTGGGTTTTGTGACTCGACCCGTTAGCAGCCCAACTGGCCCACTCGTGATCGCGGGAATAAATAGGCGGGTGTCTTCATTTGGGGATCTATGATGTAAAAATTGCCCTAATTGGCAACGAGCTTCAACTGAGCTCAGCAACTGAGATCAATAAACCCAATTCTTCTTCTTCTTCGTCTCCTTTTTTGATTTTCCTTTGGTGCTGCCTGTTCTCCCTGTTCTCTCTAACCATCTGCAGGTTGAGATGCCGCCGAGGAATCGTCATCGCTATCAACCAGTCATCGCCGATGCCATGGAAGACGGCGAAGGCGTATCAATGGTATCAGAGCCTCAGGTTCCGGAGTTCCCTGAGGATCATGGAGACGACGGCGACGACTTCACTCCAAAAGTTGAACCACGAAGGTCAGTATCTTTTGATGGAGGTTGGGATTCCAAGAAGGATCCAGATCAAGGAAACACTCTTGGAGCAGGTTCGTCTTCTCAAAAAGAAGATCAGTTCGACTTCCGATTCCGAGCTCTTGATGAAAGAACTCCACTAAGAAATCGGATATTGGAGGAAAAGGTTGGTGATAATATGAGAGCTATTGATGATCGGTTCCGTTCTTTGGAAGGGAAGATAGATCGGGGTTATGAAGAACTAAGTGTTCTGATCTCAAGATTGTGCCAAGAACCACGGGTCTTAAGTAGAGAAACCGATGGATCTGGAAGAGATGAAGCTCCTCCCATTGGAGGGCCTAGGCTCAGTTCTAAAGGAGTGGTATTCGCTACTCCTTCAAACGAGAGACAGGCAACCATGGGAGGAGGAAGGTCAGAGCAATTCTTGAGAAGAAATCAGAAATCCTTCAACATCCCTGGTAAGCTTCCAATGCCAAAACACCCTAAAGTGGAAATTCCTATATTCAGGGGAGATGGAGACATCTTAAATTGGCTGTATCAGCTGGAACATGTATTTGCTATACATCATACCCCAATCGAGGATCGGGTTGAGTTCTGTGTCTTTTTCCTTCAAGGAGAGGCTCTGTTGTGGTGGAGGTGGCTGGAAAAACAGAAGGAAGGATCAGTTACCTGGCCAGAATTTTATGATGAGATGATTTTGCAGTATGGTCCTGATGACCTGGATGATCCCTTGGCTGCCTTGGCAAATTTGAAACAGACTGGTACTGTACAGGAGTACCATAAATCTTTCATAAGGTTGGCTCACCTGATTGATGAATCTGAGAAAAATTTAATTAGTTTGTTCTTGTCTGGGTTAAGAGAAGATCTAAGAGGGAAGGTCAAGTTGGATAAGCCCTTGACTATGGTCTCAGCCTATAGAAGTGCAGTAGCCAGAGAGTCCATTACAGCAGCAGAGAAGAAATTGAATAGAATATCTACATTCAAGGGAACTGCCAGTACACCAGGGTTAAGTCCAAGAAATTCTATGATTCCGGCTACTAGCAGAGAGAGTGTTTCTGCAACAAGTGCTCCAGTCAGAAGGTTATCTCCATCTCAGGTAGAGGAATATAGGAGGAAAAGTCTATGTTTCAAGTGTGATGAACCTTATACTCCTGGACATAAATGTAAGGGAAAGAGCTTGATGCTAATTGAATGTGAAGAGGATGAGTGTGAGCAGGAAGAGGAGATCTTATTAAGACCTAAGGAAGGATTTGGGGAAAATTTACATGAGCTTTCACTCAATGCTATGGAAGGAAGTATATCACCCAGAACTATTAGACTTTGTGGGCAGATAAATAGGAAACCTGTTATGGTGTTATTGGATACCGGTTCCACCCATAATTTCATTGATCCCAAAGTAGTGCAGAGAACTGGGCTGGTAACAACACCTGAAGTGGCTTTTAAGGTTACTATAGCTGGGGATGATAAGTTACAAAGTGAAGGGCTATGTAGGTCTGTGTGTTTTAAGTGTCAAGGACTGGAAATTGTTACTGATTTCCATGTCCTGCCAATAGGTGGCTGCCAAATGGTCTTAGGAATCGATTGGCTGCAGACTCTGGATGAGATGACTATAAATTTTAAAGAAAGAAAGGTAAAGATTATGAAGGATAGCCATTCTTGGGAGTTACAGGGGGTATCATCTCATGAAATGGAGTTAGTATCAGCTAAGGCTATGGAAAAAACATTGTACCAGTCAGCCAAAGGATGGGTTTTGTATATTTGTGAACAAACTGAAAACCAGCCTGATCCAGAGATCAGTCTACAGTTGCAGTCCCTGTGTAAGGAATATGACATAGTTTTTAGAGAAGTTATAGGCCTTCCTCCCAAGAGGAGTCATGACCATCAAATCTCACTAGTTCCTGGTACTGAGCCTATCAATCTGAGACCTTACAGGCATCCTTGGGAGCAAAAGAATGTTATAGAAAAAATGGTTGAGGAAATGTTGGGGACTGGAATTGTTAGAAACAGCAAGAGCCCCTATGCTTCTCCAGTGGTGTTGGTTAAGAAAACTGATGGCACATGGAGGTTGTGTGTGGACTATAGAGCATTAAATCAAAAGACAGTCAAAGATAAATATCCCATATCTTTGATTGATGAATTATTGGATGAGTTATATGGGGCACAAATCTTTTCCAAATTGGACTTGAGAAGTGGATACCACCAGATAAGGATGAAGGATGAAGATATACCTAAAACAGCTTTCAGGACCCATACAGGTCATTATGAGTACTTAGTGATGCCTTTTGGGCTAACTAATGCCCCTGCCACCTTTCAGGCTTTAATGAATGAAATCTTTAAACCATATTTGAGGAAGTTTGTACTCATCTTCTTTGATGATATACTTGTCTACAGCAGGAACATACAGGATCATCTTGACCATGTAAGAGTAGTGCTGGACATCTTAAAAAAGAATCAGCTTTTTGCTAAAAAGAGTAAGTGTCAATTTGGAGTGACAGAGGTAGCCTATTTGGGGCATGTGGTATCAGCACAAGGGGTGGCTGTTGACCAAAACAAAATACAAGCTGTGATTGACTGGCCAGTTCCTAAGACCTTAAAAGCACTGAGGGGATTCCTAGGACTGACTGGTTATTACAGGAAATTTATCAAAGGATACAGTACTCTGGCTGCTCCTCTGACTGTTCTTACTAAGAAGCATGCATTTCATTGGGATGAAAAAGCACAGAAGGCTTTTGAAAATTTAAAAATAGCTCTCACAAACCCACCAGTATTAGCACTTCCCAATTACACTTCACCATTTGTAATTGAGTGTGATGCTTCTGCAACTAGAATTGGGGCAGTGTTAATGCAGGATAACCATCCCATAGCCTATATAAGTCAGGAACTGAGAGATTCCAGTAAGTATGCTTCTACATATGAAAGGGAAATGCTGGGATTATTGTTAGCTATCAAGAAATGGAGACAATATCTGTTGGGTATGGAATTTATAGTGAAAACTGATCATAAGCCCCTGAAATACTTGTTAGAGCAGAGGTTATACACTGAAGCTCAGCACACCTGGTTGCTAAAGTTATGTAATTTCAAGTATAAGGTGGAGTACAAGAAGGGAAGGGAGAACATAGCTGCTGACAGTCTCTCCAGAAGAACTGAAGCTCCTGACACACCTGCATTGCTGGAAATTTCTGTGGTAGAATCTGATTGGGTTGAGTTATTAAGGGATATGATCAGTACTGATGCCTTCTTCTCTGAGTTAAACAGCAAGTGGAATCAGGGTCTATTGGATTCTGCTAAGTATCAGAAAAAAGGTGACCTTTTTTATTACAAAGGTAGAATCCTCATAAATCCTTCTTCTTCACTCACTCAACTGTTACTGTCTGAGCACCATGATACTCCTGTGGGAGGGCATTCTGGATATGAAAAAACATACCAAAGATTGAAGAGAGTGGTATACTGGCAGGGTATGAAAAACAGTGTCAAAAAGTATATCAGAGAATGTGATGCATGCCAGAGGTTTAAGTATGAGACCACCAAACCTGCAGGTTTGCTAAAACCTTTGCCTATTCCTCAAAATGTCTGGGAAGATATTTCCATGGATTTTATAGAGGGATTGCCAAAAAGTGGAGGTAAAACTGTTATCTTTGTCATTGTTGACTGATTAGACGGAAAGGGTGTACTTATTATGAAGCAAATGTATTTGATGTACCCTTTCTTGTCTCCGCTATAGCATAGGGCTATACCGAGTCGATTCTCAGGGAGAGCTCGCGATGGAAGCTTTACGTGTGGTAGTGAAGTGAACAAACGAGTATTCTTCTCTTGTTTATAAACTTAGTGAAGCAAATGAAAAAAGAAACTAAAAGAAGATGGATATGTTCATGGTGGAAAAGTCGTGGGAAAAGAAATCAAGAAGTGGATGTGGTATTCACAAGAAAAGGAAAGAAAACTTAAAGAAGAATCAATCCATGACTAGCTTACCTTGCTAGCTTGCCAAGACTTACTAGACTCCTTGATAGCGAATGCGTGCCTAATGTTGTCACTCCATTAGCGTAGGATTCGTCTCGCGTGTTGACCTAATTACTTTCTCACTTGCAAGATGATGGTTTAACCATCGGAGAAGAGAAGATCATACAACTTGCAAGATGAACAAAAGCAATCACCCATGAGTTAGTGAAGAAAGCTAAGCTAGTGGTAAACTAGTACATGGAAGGAAAATTAGCTACAAGCCATTAAAGAACTAAAACAAAGCTTGAAGTAAATTGCAAGAAAGTAAACAAAGCAATAAAGAAAGCACATAAACTAGAACCAAGCTTCAAGTAGAGGAAGTGGAGAATGGATCAATCCTTGTTGCTTCAAGTGTCACCCTTGATTACACAAGCTCTCTCTCTCACACTCTCTCTCTTTTACATTGAATTCTAGGGAAGAAGAAGAGGGACTATAAGAAATAAACCTAGAGAAAAACAACTAAAAATTACAACACACTAACTTTCCTCTCTTCTCCATTCAGTCTTTGTACGCAGGTCAAGTGCAGATATTTATAGCATTCAGAGAGAAGGCTCCAGAAGACGAGACAGCTGGCAAAATCTGGCGCCCAACGGCCCAGATTTTGCGGCGGAAGCGCGGCAAATCTCGGCAGTTCTGTGGCCGTTGGCCAACAACTTTCTGTTGTGAGTTTGTTACGAAGTTGTTAGCCACGTGGTATATCTGGAATCTTCGTTTGTTGCGCGGATTTCTCTAGATCTGGGATTTGAATTTGGCTTTATCTTTAATCTTGATTAATCACTTAATTATGGTTAATTAAGTGATTATTTGGATATCTCTCCTTTAAGTGTGTACCTGCAAATATGTAGAGAAGAGGATTAAAAATCATATATTTATTTGTAATATGCATGGGAATTATGATGTAAAATATGCAATATTGGATACCAATCACACCCCCACACTTATTCTTTTGCTCGTCCCGAGCAAAAACAAAGAAAAAGAAAATCTAGACTAACAATTTATTTACACCACTTTCGCAGGTGACGCGATTGCACTGAGCATGTGCAACAAGCCGTTAAACCTCTAGGTTACCCTAGAGGAGGAGTGTTGTCTCCTGAGGGTTTTCAGCGGATTACACCCACAAAATCCATAAAGAAAGAAGACAAATGTTAGTGTTTTGAAAACGCATTTTGAATAAGAGACATGTTTACGAACTATTTTTGCAAAAATATAAGTGATCCTAGGTCATAAGTCCACCTATAATCATTCTTCCTTAAACTTAGTATCCATGCAAGATCTTGTTTTTAATTAAGGTAAGAATTCAAAATTTGATTGAATACTTTATCTTTCATAAAACCTAGATAATATGCACACCGTGTTCAGTGAAAATTTCTGGGATTTCAACTCCAACCATCAAGCCATTTATTTATATATATATATTTTTTTTATTTTCTTTTTTCTTCCCTTAGTTTAGGCTTTCTAGTTCACCCTTGTAACGAGCCTTTAACCGATGACTCCCAAGCCAGTCGGTCTTAGGGCACCAGATGAGAAAATATCCCTCGGGTTTAAGGTCTCGAGTAAAAAAGGCCACAAAACTAAAGGGGATTATTTATTTTATCACCGTTAGGCGTGAATAATCATGCTTCTTGAGGCACAATTCTCCAGCTTAATAGGTGATGTTTTATTTATATTTATTATTTTTTTTTATTTATATGGCATTCTTGGTCTTTGTCTCCATCCCAAGAAATGTGTAAGTGTAAAGTGCATATTATCTAAGGCAAAAAATTCAAGATAAAAATATCTCACCAATTTTACTTACTTAGCCTATAATCTCAAACAAGATCTATTATTTCAACTAGGTTTAAGATGTCATAATTAAGGCTTTCTTAATTCCTAAGATACATCTTAATTTTCTTAAAAATAGATCAAAACTTTGTCTCTTATTTCAAAAAGTTTTTATTTTTATATTTTTTTTATTTTTTTATTTTTGTAAAAGAAATGTAAAAGAAAGAAAATCTAAAAACTCTATGTTAGTAAACCCTCCCCCACACTTATTTCATGCATTGTCCTCAATGCATCGTGATATATGTATGCATGAAACAAATAGAAAGGGAAGGAAAAATATACCTCAAGGTGGTGGTTCCGGTGGTGGTCGGATTGGTCCACGAAACATGGCCCAATCAACTTGTCGTTGGGTTTTCAGAAACCCACCAAAAATCACAGAAATATGACCCATAAAAATGATGCATGCGTGTGTGCTCTTAATTATATACATGACCACCCCATCTAATTTCAAGATTTTCCTAATAATTTCAGAGTCATTTTCATCAAACTCCTTGTCCCAGAATGATAAAACAATTGACTTGGACTCGGAAAGGAACACCGACTCAGGGAAGTGAATGAAGTCAAGATAAGGTTCAGGAGTCGGAATGGATTTAGGAATTGGGTCCAAGTCAAGAAATGTCAACTCAAGTTCACATGAATTGTCCAACAATGGAATGTGACTATCAAAAATTTGTAATTCCAGTTCAGGAAGGATGGGAATCAAAACTGACTCTAGAAGGTTACTCAAATTGGGTAATATAACCGGAGTCAATAATGATTCAGGGATTGGAACTGGATCACAGATGTGCAAATCTAGGTCACATATCTCATTTAGTTCAATTCCACAAAATGGAGAACTTGCCAAAATGTCAATTAGATCTTCAGAAGTGAAAAATTGGGCAAGTTCGACATGATCCTCAAAGATGGTTGATTCAACTTCATTGTGAATTGTGAAAGGATCCAAGGTTGATTCCGAGAAAGAATTAAAGTGAGGTAAAGATACCGGAGTCATTATGGAATCAGGAAGAAGGATTGAATCACAAAGTTGGGGTTCAAGATCACATTCCTCATGTAATTCAATAAAATGTGGAGAACTTGCCAATTTATCAATGGGATTTTCAGAAGTATGGAATTGGCCAAGTTCTATGTGATCATAAAAGATTGGTGATTCAATTTCACAATGGATAGGAAATGGATCCAATACTGACTCAGGAAATGAAGTGAAATTATGTGAAGACACCGGAGTCATGATTGAATCAGGAAGTAATATGGAATCATCAAGTGGAAGTTCAGGATCAAAATCATGTTCCAGTTCAATTTCAGAAAAAGGAAAACTTGCCAAATTATCAATTGGATCAGAAGTGTGGACAAGTTCAGGTGAATGTGCTGAAATTGAATCTGGATTTCCAAGATGACAAGAGTCTTGAGTCATATCAATAGAGTGTGGTATAACTGGATTAGTCAAATGTTGATAGGATAGAGTTTCCTCTTTCCTAAGAAGGTTATCCAATTGTTCTTTCACACTATTGATAGACTTGGCATGTGATTTTTGATATTGTAACATAGACTCTTGCAAGATGTCTATACTCTTTTCTAGAATTGATGTATCTTCAAATGATTGTTCTAGAATGGGAGTATAGGAATCTTGACTTTGGAAAGTTTGTGAATAGTGTGAGTCAAAAATGTGTGGTGATGGAAGAGTGGACTCACACAAGAAATCTTTACTCGTTTCCATGACAAATGGTTGTTCATTAGGAAATGGTGGAACTGAGTAAGACTCTTGAAAATACTGTGGAACTGGAGAGGGAAATGGTTCTGGAAGTGTTTGCTCAGCTCTCTGTAAATTAGCTTCTAAACTCCTTAATAAGTCAGATTTGTCTTCAAATGGAGGCTCAGAAAAAGGAGTGTATGACGTGGACTCGGGAAATGAATATTGTGGACAAGGTGAATATGATGGACAAGGATTTTGAAAATTTGACTCGGGGTAAGTGAATCCCCAATGACTCGATGAAGAGTTGAAATTATTTTGGACATTATAATCATTAGATGGGGTGTATGGGTCGTATTGATTCGGATAAGGCCAACCCGGTGTATGTGGTTGGTGCATATTATAAAACACCAGGTTGGAATTATCCGAATATGGAGTGTGTGTGACATATGGATGGAAAGAATTGTAATTGTAAGCCATATCACACAATCACAAACAAAAATCAAACAAACAAACAAACAAAAGAAAGAAAGAAAATTCTAACCTAAGTTAGGGTAGACTTAGACCTAGACGACTCCTAACAAATAGACCGTCCACGGGAGGTTTAGTGCAGACTCTAACCACAAGCTAATCAGCCAGGGAAGGGTAAGGTTGGTGGGAGGTTTTCCGTCCGGAGACGTTCCTTAATTAAGTAACCAGCAACCTTCGGGCTTTCGGCCCTCAACCCCTTTCCTAGACACCGATTTTGCAAGAGTTAAATTCCAACACTTTTCCCCCTTAGGAAAATCTCTTAATTGAGTCCGAGATGTCCCTAGGGCCAACGTCTATTTTTTTATTAAATTAGGCTTGAGTTAGTGAGTGCTTGGGAAAATGGTTTTCGGGCTAAGGAAAGGGTAATGACCTCCCCCACCTTATCTTATTTACGGGTATGCCCTTAGATTTGAATTGTGCAAGTGTACAAGAAAGATAGCTAGGATACACTCAAAGCATGAAAATCAAGCAAGAGTTTGTCCTAGTCTAAATGCAATGCAAACACGTACCTTGCCTCCAGCACTCTTCAACAGTAAAAGTAAAGAATTGAAGAGACACGTGCCTAAAATGCAAATGTCTAAACAATTTTTAGCAATTTCAATCAACTTTTTACTGTTTTTTAATTAAACAGGAATACAGTGAAGTATACAGGAAATCAAGTATAACAACAGATGTAATTTGCAGATCTGAAGCCCCTGCAGAAAATTTGTCAGAAGTGAACTCCTCTGTGCCGCGGCCGCGCGGCTTTTGCCGTGGGAACGCGGCACTTTGGAGGGATCCTGGTCTCTGCTTTCAAGAGCAGAGGCCCAGGTCCACTTATATGTGACTGCAATGAATATTTTCCTGTTTCTTTACCTGTAACCTGCAAACAGAGAAGAAGAATCGTTTAGTACTTCACTTTAAACCAAAAATAACGTCGCTCTCCCCGGCAACGGCGCCAAATTGATTAGACTAAAAGAGGTGTGCGCCGTATTAGAGAATTGTCATCCCCGGCAACGGCGCCATTTTTTGATTAGACTAGAAAGGTGTACTTATTATGTGTATAAGAATGTATTTGATGTACCCTTTCTTGTCTCCGCTATAGCATAGGGCTATACCGAGTCGATTCTCAGGGAGAGCTCGCGATGGAAGCTTTACGTGTGGTAGTGAAGTGAACAAACGAGTATTCTTCTCTTGTTTATAAACTTAGTGAAGCAAATGAAAAAAGAAACTAAAAGAAGATGGATATGTTCATGGTGGAAAAGTCGTGGGAAAAGAAATCAAGAAGTGGATGTGGTATTCACAAGAAAAGGAAAGAAAACTTAAAGAAGAATCAATCCATGACTAGCTTACCTTGCTAGCTTGCCAAGACTTACTAGACTCCTTGATAGCGAATGCGTGCCTAATGTTGTCACTCCATTAGCGTAGGATTCGTCTCGCGTGTTGACCTAATTACTTTCTCACTTGCAAGATGATGGTTTAACCATCGGAGAAGAGAAGATCATACAACTTGCAAGATGAACAAAAGCAATCACCCATGAGTTAGTGAAGAAAGCTAAGCTAGTGGTAAACTAGTACATGGAAGGAAAATTAGCTACAAGCCATTAAAGAACTAAAACAAAGCTTGAAGTAAATTGCAAGAAAGTAAACAAAGCAATAAAGAAAGCACATAAACTAGAACCAAGCTTCAAGTAGAGGAAGTGGAGAATGGATCAATCCTTGTTGCTTCAAGTGTCACCCTTGATTACACAAGCTCTCTCTCTCACACTCTCTCTCTTTTACATTGAATTCTAGGGAAGAAGAAGAGGGACTATAAGAAATAAACCTAGAGAAAAACAACTAAAAATTACAACACACTAACTTTCCTCTCTTCTCCATTCAGTCTTTGTACGCAGGTCAAGTGCAGATATTTATAGCATTCAGAGAGAAGGCTCCAGAAGACGAGACAGCTGGCAAAATCTGGCGCCCAACGGCCCAGATTTTGCGGCGGAAGCGCGGCAAATCTCGGCAGTTCTGTGGCCGTTGGCCAACAACTTTCTGTTGTGAGTTTGTTACGAAGTTGTTAGCCACGTGGTATATCTGGAATCTTCGTTTGTTGCGCGGATTTCTCTAGATCTGGGATTTGAATTTGGCTTTATCTTTAATCTTGATTAATCACTTAATTATGGTTAATTAAGTGATTATTTGGATATCTCTCCTTTAAGTGTGTACCTGCAAATATGTAGAGAAGAGGATTAAAAATCATATATTTATTTGTAATATGCATGGGAATTATGATGTAAAATATGCAATATTGGATACCAATCATTGACAGGCTAACAAAGTTTGCACATTTTTTGTCTCTTTCTCACCCATACACTGCTAAGTCTGTGGCTGCTGTCTTCATGGAACACATCTACAGTTTGTATGGAATGCCTCAGAGTATAGTCTCTGATAGGGATGCTATATTTACCAGTGAATTCTGGAAGGAGTTGTGGTCCTTGCAGGGAACTAAGTTGATGTTCAGCACTTCTTTCCACCCCCAAACTGATGGCCAGACAGAGGTAGTTAATAGGTGCTTGGAAACTTATTTACGTTGCTTTTGTTCTCACAAACCTCAAGAATGGTGCAAGTGGCTCCCCTGGGCTCAATATTGGTACAATTCCAGTTGGCATTCAGCAATTAAGATGGCTCCATATCAGGCTGTGTATGGTAAGGTACCCCCCACTATTTCTTCTTATATACCAAAGACTGCCAGGCTTCAAAGTGTTGAAGATGCCCTGTTAGATAGAGATGCAACTCTCCAATTATTGAAGGACAATTTGATTCAGGCTCAGGATAGAATGAGGAAGTGGGCAGATCTGCACAGAACTGAGAGGACTTTTGAAGTAGGGGATTTGGTGTTTTTGAGGCTGCAGCCATATAGGCAGGTCTCAGTAGGAGGTAAAAGACCCCATAAACTCTCTCCCTTGTTCTATGGTCCCTATAAGATCTTGCAAAAGATTGGTCCAGTTGCTTACAAACTGGAATTGCCTGAGGAAGCTAGGATTCATCCTGTGTTCCATATTTCACAATTGAAGAAGAAATTGGGGCTTAACACTCAGGTTCATAATCAGGTTCCTTCACATATTGTGGAAATAATCAAGGAACCTAACATTGTTTTGGACAGGAGATTGGTGAATAGGTCTGGAAAAGCAACAACTGAGGTGTTAGTTAAATGGAAGCAATTGCCTTTGGAAGAAGCTACCTGGGAAAATTATTGGGAATTGATAAAGAAATTCCCTGTCTTCGACCTTGAGACAAGGTCGATTTCAAGGGGAGAGCATTGATGCAACTCTGACCCATTATCGCAACTCAGGTTCATCACCTCTGAGATCTGAAATTGTTAACGGGCCGGGTCCGGCCCAACACTGAGACTCGGATTCGGGTCCGGTTGGGTTTTGTGACTCGACCCGTTAGCAGCCCAACTGGCCCACTCGTGATCGCGGGAATAAATAGGCGGGTGTCTTCATTTGGGGATCTATGATGTAAAAATTGCCCTAATTGGCAACGAGCTTCAACTGAGCTCAGCAACTGAGATCAATAAACCCAATTCTTCTTCTTCTTCGTCTCCTTTTTGATTTTCCTTTGGTGCTGCCTGTTCTCCCTGTTCTCTCTAACCATCTGCAGGTTGAGATGCCGCCGAGGAATCGTCATCGCTATCAACCAGTCATCGCCGATGCCATGGAAGACGGCGAAGGCGTATCAGAGAAATTGATGATGATAATCCCCAAATTAATATATTTGTCTGTCAAACTTTTTGAGCGAGAACAGCGCAGATGAGGGGAGCAAGAGCAATAAGCATGCGGTCGTCCTTTTCCTTTTCCTCTGTTTTTTAATTTAATTAATTGTTCTGTTACCGCTGAGCCTTTTGAGTTATTTATATTAATCGCTAAATATTTTAATATGACAGTTTGACTTTTTTCTTTTAATTTTAATATATAAATAAATTTTTATATAACAAACTTTAGTTTTTTAAGTTTTTTAAATTTATATAGTTTACATAACAATTTTTTATATTTAGAAGTTTACCCCAAATCATTGACATTGCCTTTATACCTCTAAAAAATTTTGACTGCCCCTACTATTCATGTTTGGATAGAGCGAGAGGAAAATACATGTTATACCTGAAAGTTCAGCTAGAGGGGGTGAATAGGTGATATGCTGATCAAATGTGAAAATGCAACAATTAAAATGAATAATGAAAATGGTCAACTCAAAACTAGAAATGAAGCCGGATTCCCAATTAAGAGGCTTCGAACTTCTCTAAATTCTTCTAGATTAAGAGTTGAGGTTTTCAATTGCCTTCTTACTTGAATGAGAAAAACCGACAAATATGAATGATGTAAGCAATATATAGCAAGTAGAGTGAAGTGTAATGAAAACAATAACACAAGTGTAAGCAATAGAGAAAGAGTGAGAGTGAGAGTGAGAGAGAAAGCAATCGTAAACACAAGAAATTTGTTTTGAGGTTCGAGCAACTCGCTCTACGTCCCTGCCTTCACCGTATGAAATATTTTCACTATTCACTTAGGATCTTCCACAGAAGAACTACAATGGTCTACACAAGACTCCGAGTTACAACTCTAATCTTCAATCCTCTACACAAGAGGTAGCATAAAGATCACAAACCTTTTTTTTACAACTTCCTTGAGTATAGAATGAGAAATGAAACTCAAGAAGTTTGTGTGAGAAAGAATTCAGTTTAGAAGGATGAATTTGAGAGTTTAAAACTTATAGAAATTGATTTGGAATTGAGAGCTTTTGAAACTTGAAAATTAAAAATTTTTCTCTTTGAATAAAACTTGATTTTTTTGAATAAACTTGTAAAAACTTATATTTAATCCTCTACAAATGAACCGTGTATATATTCATACAGACATACATATATATGTGTATATATATATATACATATATGTGTGTGTGTATGCAATAGGTAAAAGTCATTAAAAGAGTAAAGCATGGATTAGGTGGGTGATTAGATCAAAAAACTGCAAAAATACCCATTGAAGAAATGTCAAAAATTCATCAAATTTGAAAACTAGCCGTTACTGAAGTAGGTACAGGTTGTCAGTCGACCAGCCGATCGATCATTCGGCTAGTTCAAAACTAGCCATTGCAAATTGATTGACCGCCCGATCTGTTGATCCTCCCAACAATAACTAAAAATCTAAAAAATTTGTCAGTCGGTCGACCGGTCGGCCTACCAAACCTCCAATAGAAACTTGGGTTTTGAAAACTTGTCAGATGGTTGACCACCCGGTCAACCAAGTCAAAAATAGAAAGCTGCAAGGTTAAGTGGCCCACCGATCGGTCAATAAAAATGTGCACAAACAGTTTGTGAACAAACGGTCGACTGCCCGATCCACTGGCAATTGTGCATATCTTTTGCATATAGGGCGGTCAACCGACCTACCCCAAAAACCAGTTTAAAGATAGTTTTTGAAATAGAACACATTTTTAAATAATTTGTATATGTATAAAATTAGCTCTGGAAACATTTTGGCTATGAGATACATGTATATAACTGGTTACAAAAATTTGGGAAAATATTGAACATATATCAATAATTATTTTGTATAATATGTTTAAAACACCAAAAACCTAAAACTATATATTAAAATCTTGTATGTGTCTACATTCTTGAGCAATTCAACATCCTACACTTAAATATTTTAATTTCTTACATAGGTTCTTCAAGTCCCCTTCAATTGGGCTTCTCCAAAAATTCATTCATTGATCATCCGAGCTTGTATCTCATCCTTGAGTAAACTTGAATACTCTAACACCTTCCTTCCTCATGAGAAAAAATAAAACTAAATCTTCTTGAACCCTGAAAAACTTAAACACGCCTGACTTGATTAGTGCCTCATAACTACATGAGTTTTGTAATCATCAAAATAAAAAATCGGTGTGATTGTAACCTTGGGCCAACAATACCCTTATGTTTTAAAAAGAAAATTAAAAAAAGGAAGAAAAGTATATAGAAAATAAGGGGCGGCTTGTCGGTCCAAAGGTCATTTGCCCTAAGTTTTGATGATGATAATCCCATGTAGTTATTTATTCCAACATTTTAATCTATATAAGTTTCAGGCAACAAGATTGATTTCATGTTGACTTTGACTCTCCATAAAGACTCACAAGTTTATGGAGCCTTCATGAATTGGTGATCGTAGAGCTAACCTAGTAAGATTGAATCGTAGAATTCTTTCCAAGAGACAAGCTCCAAGAGATTCCTTTTGGCAAAGAAGAGCATTTTTTTCTTTTTAATGTAAGATTTTTAGTTTGTTAAAACCAAGATTAGTGATATAGTTAGCTCTGGAGATTGACACACACACTTGGCATAGAAACCCGATCTTGCGTGAAAAATACAGCGGCTTTGGTCTTTTTCATTAAAATCATCACGTAATAAATCAACAAAATCTTAAGTCATCTCACGTTCCCCTTCCAGTTTACCTACTGCTATACCAGTGTGAATATGATCTCCACCAGACGTACGTAATGCTTTAGCCAGTACACGAGAATGTATACCATAATTTTTCTGTCTATCAATAACTGCATACATTGCGCGGTGGATATGAAGAAGTAAACTGTTGTCGCGGCAATAATGAGCCAAACTAGTATTTGCAGTGAATCCCTAGTCATGAATTATGATAGAAGCTCCCAATTCTCTGGCAAATACGACCCTTTTGATCATTTCTTCACATGTAGCTGCAATTGCATTCAAGTAATGTCCTTTGATTTCGCCTATATCGGTTTGTGCTTTATAAATTACTTCAGCACAAAATAAGAAACGGTCTCTCCAACACATAAAAGGTTGTGTGTTCACATTTTCATCATCCTTGGTAAAATCAAGCCCACTATGTCGACATTCATAAACTGCTCTGCCGTAGTTTTTTGCAGATAATCTCAATTTTGATTTAATAGTTGATTAGTCTCTGAATATGCATATTTCATACCACATCTTCACAATTATTCTGAATAAAATCTTGTTACGCTTTCTTGTATGTTTCTAGGTCCATGATATGAAATGAAGAAGAAACCCCAAAATCTAATTTATTTGGAGATTTTTAGAGCATAGGAGTAGCCCAAGACTTTTCAAACCTTATCTGCCAAATTCAAATGCACAAAACCGCAAATCAAGGAGCTATACAGGGAGTGATGTGTAGCAGGAAGCTACACACGCGCGGCCATACGGAGGAGGCACGCATCAAGTTTCGACGCATGGCCCGTCCTGACCTCCAAAGGCCTCTTTTGCTATAAATACCCCTAGTTTTAGGGGAACAGAGGCGAGGAAGGTTTTAGATAGTTTTCTTCTCATTAGTGTAGGTTAGTTATTCTTATTTTTTTCTTCTGTATTTTTCCTTTCTTTTAGATCTTGTAAAAATGAAGAGAATGATTCTTAAGATGAAAGTTAGAGTCCTTGTAATGGAGGGTGACACTCTATGAAAGGTTCTCTTTTTATCTCTATTTGTTTTTCTCTCTACCCTTTTACATGCTTAGCTAATTTTCTCTCATGACATTTTACTACTAATTACTAAATTGCTAACTCCTTACTTGATAATCTACATGAATTTAGCCTATACTTGGTCTTGCTCTTGAAAAAGTCATTGATAGCTCATGATGATGGATTTTAACACTCTAACAGCTAACTCTCTAACAAGCTAACATTATTTTATTTCTTGTTTGCTCTAGTTATTTTGATGGTTTAAGTGTAATTTGCACTTATTTATTTGAGTTTGGATGTGATGAGTGACCTTATGGGTCATGCTTTGAAAAGCTCTTGAGTCAAGGACTAGTGATGGCCAAGGATACATATAAGGCAACTATCACTAAGAAGTTAGCATGGTTAGTGGAGCCGTTAGTAGTTAGTAACAATTAGTTTTCTTCCATTTTTTACTCTAGTTTAGAACTAATTTCAAAAATCACAGATACCTCTCTTCAATATTTCTATCTTTGTTTTCATCGTACTTTTCTCTTTACATTCTTTATTTTATTTTCTTTTGATTCTTTAAAACACAGAATAATCGTTAACACACACATGAATATACTATTAATGCTTCTATCGCCTCCCGTCCTTGTGGATTCGACCCGTTTAGCCTCTATGCTATAATGGAAGTATTGAGGAAGCCAAAGCAAACACATTTTAACTTTTGATTTCAAAATAACACACTTTTCGTGCACGATTCACTGCGATCAAATTTTGGCGCCGTTCCTGGGGATGGGAACGGTTTGATTTCACGTTTTTATTAACTTTTATTCTTTGTTTATGGTTATTGGTAAAGCTTTTCAGAATCTAACAACTGTAGAAGCACACAATCTCTTGTCTCTCCCTACTCAAGAAAGCATAGAGTTGTTGCTCACTATTTTGTCGCGGCTAGGGCTTTTTAAGCCGCGAAAACGCGGCTTTGTCCTGGCCTCCGGTTTTCATCTTTTGCATGGGTATTTTTATTGCATATATCTGTATATTCTGCTGCTAGTTATCTGTTTAGATTACCTGTGCACTATAATAATTAAGAATTAAATACGGTAATTGGATGTTTTAAAATGGTTTAAACATTTGCATTTAGGCACGTGTCAACTTTAATTCCAAATGCTGTATTTTGTTCTTCTGTTATTGTGATCTGGACCAAGGTGTACATATTACATTGCATATAGTTAGACAAACACGTGGGTGATTTACTCGCTTTTTGAGTTCATTCTTGTCTATATTGTACACTAGCACGAATTGAACTTAAGGGCATATCCTGATACAATATAAGGTGGGGGAAGTCATTACTCTCCCTTAGCCCAAAAATCACCCCCCACTCACTCAACCAAAGCCTAAATAAAACTTGCTAGATGTTGGCTCTTAGGGACATCTCACTCATTTAGGAGATTGACCTAAGGGAGAAGTTATTAGAGTTTGACTCTTGTCAGATCGGTATCAAAGGTTAGGGATTGAGAGGCAAAACATCGAAGAACAGTGGTTTGCATAATTAGGCTTGTTGCTCAAGCACAGATGCCTCCCACTAGTCTTGCTCCTACTTGGCTGATTAACTTATGGTCAGATTGCGACAATGTACCCCCATGGACAGTTTAACTAGTTAGGAGTCCTCTAGGTCTACGTCAACCCTAGTATAAGCTTGTTTTTAAAATTTTCTTTTCTTTCTTTGCTTGTTTGTTTGGGTTTTTTTATTGTTGTGATAAAATGGAATATAACCAAAATCTTTCAAACCAAATGAATCTATTTTTCACCATGACCTCATTTAGCTCGGATAACTCCAACTCGGCTATATACAACATGAACCAACCATATAGGCCGGATTGAGATTGTCTGACTCAATATGACTTATAACCCTAATCTTATGACTATAATTTTCAAAATAATTTTCACTCTTCATAGAGTCCATGGGGATTCACCTTCCCCGAGTAAAATTTTCAACCATCTTGTTCATAATTTTCACAATATTCATTCCCCAATTTTGATTCATATATTCCTTTTTCCTGTTCCATCAACCGAAAAAAAAATCCAATTTGAAAAAGAGTATGGAAGCCATGCTTAAGTCTCAGCAACAAATGCAAAACTTTCTCAATTCACAATCCTTCCCACATCAAACTTCATATACTCATTTTCTAGAACATCCAATTGAAGAAAAATCTGAGTTAGAAAAGAGTATGGAAGTTTTCTGTGAAACAACGCAATAATCTTAAAACATATTAGACTCATCATTTCAACTAAATTTTCAAGAGTCATACTCATCTTTTTCAGTCTCACCGACTCAAAATGATAACTATTAGTCTTGGAATTGAGTATGAAATTCTTGCGCGAGTCTGAGCGACAAACTCAAAATTTGATAGACTCATAATTGCAGCATAATTTTCAAAACCAAACTCCATACTCACCTTTTTAAAAAATCCTATTTCATAGAGTATGGAAGATATAATTCAAACTTCAACATATGGTAACTGTTG
The DNA here is from genome assembly GCA_038442645.1 of Agave tequilana. Classification (NCBI taxonomy): domain Eukaryota; kingdom Viridiplantae; phylum Streptophyta; class Magnoliopsida; order Asparagales; family Asparagaceae; genus Agave; species Agave tequilana. Next base: position 96,975 of record JAVJIF010034746.1, read on the forward strand.
GCCCAAAGGCCTATCACTCTAGTTTTGATGATGATCAACTCATGTAGTTATGGTACTAATGATCTTGTGTTTAATTAGTTTCAGATTTGTGATCAAGATCTTAGTAGGTGTGTAGCTTCAACAAAAGATTTAAAGACAAGTTTTGGAGCTAGCACGGTTTGATTCAAGAGCTTGTGCATCAAGACCACATCAATTACTCAAGAGGAGTCTAGCTCTTTGGATCAAGTTTGGACCAAGTCAAGAAAATGAGAAGACTTCAAGTGAAGACCTTCAAGATCAAGACTTGAGTCTAGGTTTGTTTTTGTAAGATTTTGTTTTAGTTAAAATGTAAAGATAGAATAGTTGGTGGATTGCTCAAGTTTATCTTACACACACACACACACACTCTTGATTTAGATGTGTTTTCATAAAAGAATTTTTATTTTGAAAAATATAAAAGAGTTTTCATTTTGGAAAAATACCGGTTTGGTTTTTGGAATTCAAAGTATATACGTTTTAACCAAAACCATGTTTAGTGCTTAAAGTCAAAAACATAGATATTTCACCATGTATGTGTAGTGGATTATATCCATACACTCTATGCTTTCAAAGTGTTTAAAATATCTTGTTTTTGTATTTAGAGAAGTTTTAGAAAATCCATTTTGGAAAAATACTGTTTTCGTTTTTAGCCAAAATTTATAAGTTACAAAAATAGTTCAAATTGTTTGTAACATGTCTTGATTTTGCTCAAACATGTTTGTTTATCAAAGTATTATATTGAACCTATTTTTGTAGATTTTTCATGATTTTATGGGATTTTATCAAAGCCAAAATGCCAAGTTTTCTTTTCCCAAAAATCCCTGTTCTGGCTTCTGCCGGTCGACCGTACCGGTCGACCGGACTTGAAGTCGGTCAACCGAGTTGGTCGACCGGCGTGCACAGAACGTGCACGCCAGATCTGCTGGAGGGCCGGTCGACTGACCCGGTCGACCGCAGAGAGCTTCTACTCTCTGGAAAGCCCTGGTCGACCAGGCCGGTCGACCGGCAGAGAGCTCTGCTATCTGTTCCAAGCAGCGGTCGACCGGTCAGAGAGCTCTGCTATCTGTTCCAAGCAGCGGTCGACCGAACCGATCGACCGACACCCCAACGGTCAGAAATCTGACCGTTGGCGGTCGACCGACAGGCCAACCTGGCTCCCAACGGCTAGTTTTTCTAGCCCTATAAATTGGGGTTTTGGGGGCTGTTTTCAAAAAGATTTTTCAAGTGGTTTTGCACCAGTTTTTCCAACTTTTTAAAGAGGTTTCCTCCACTTGTATTTGAGCCAAATACTTCCATTCAAAAGGAGAGTTTATCAAGAGTTTTCAAAGTAATTTCTTTGAGTTTTTCACCACCATTTCTATCCTTGTTTTTCTCACAAACACTTGAGCTATCCATTGATATATTCATCCTATAGGAGTGTTTTTGTGAGATTATTTTTAGGTGTTCAAAGTGTTGTGATCACCAAAGACTTCATCTTTGCTTTGAGGAGGCGGACGTGTGTGTTCGCGTTATTTCGGGTTCTAGTGTGAACTCGGTGTTTGAGGTGCGGCCTCGGCGAGCTTGTGGGCTTGCGTGTGTGTACGGGACTAGAGAGTCCAAGAAGTTCAAGTATGAACTCGCCTTGTAGGTGTTGCGGCACTGAGTGATCTGGTGGGATCGTTTTTAGTGGAAATCCTTCATAGTGTTGAAGGCGGGGACGTAGAGCAAGTGTGCTCGAACCTCGAAACAAATCTCCCGTGTTTGCGATTGCTCACTTTCTATCTCTTACTCTTGTTTATATCTTGCATGCTTACATTGCTTTCATCTTTATATGCTTGATATACATTTGTGCTCACATGTTATATTTTGGGGATTGTTTGCTAACACTTATATTCAACCAAGAAAGTCAACGCGGCACCTCAACTCTTATTTAGAGGAATCTTTAGGAGTTAGTCTAGAGCCCTTCACGGGGAATCTGGCTACACTCTTATGTTATACGTGGTGTTTTATTTAAGAAGTTTTAATTCCACATTATTGACCATTAGATTAGCTCATCACCTATTCACCCCCCTCTAGGTGATTTATAATTGGTATCAGAGCCACGTGCTCTTGATTTGGGTCTTACAACCTAGAGTTAAAGATTCTCATTTTTAGCTAATCACAATATTTGTACACACACCATGGATTTCATGTCACCTCCCACCTTTGACATTCTTTACATCCAAACTTGGAAGGTTAAGATGTCCTTATACCTCAAAGGTCTAGATATTCATGTTTATTTTGCCACTACTAGAAATTCTTATTGTTTAAATGGCAAAAATATTGAGGCTAATGCAAAAGCTCTACATGCTTTAAAATCAACCCTAAATGATGAATATTTATTTAGGGTTTCTAACATTGATTCGGCTTTTGTAGTATGGAACTCCTTGATCTCCCTCGGCGAAAATAAACAATATTATGCAGGGAGTGATTCGGATGTTGGAAGTGACACCTCCAACGTGTGCTACATGGTCCAAGGAGATAACTCCCTTGAGGTAACTACCGAATCCGAGCTAGAAAAGGATGTTGAAATGCCTTATAATGAACTAGCATCATTTTGTCAACAACTCTTAGAAAAATATGAATTGTTTAAGAAAGATAATAAGAAAATAAAAAACAAATTTGATTGCATGTTAAAAGAAAAAGATTCTTACAAGATAAATTTGAAAATATTTCAAAAGAAAATGAATCTTTGAAAAATGAAAATATTTCCTTGCTTTCTAAATTAAATGACATGTGTGAAGGAAATAATACTTTGAAAAATAAAATCGTTTTGGTGGAAATTCAAAAGGAAGTTGCTTTGCATGAAAACACTTCTTTAAAAAGAAAAATTGTTGAAAAAAAGGTAAATGTTTCTAAAAAGAAAAGGATTGTTGCTCATGCTTTACATGCTAATATTGATAAAAATGAAATTAAATTTTTGAAAAATAAAATTAATAGTTTAAGCTCAACTTTGAGCAAATGTGCTTTTAATCATTCTAGATTGGAGTCTTTGTTTTCAAAGAAACAAACTCCACATATTCATGCACATCATCCACATCATGCATATGTACATTTTGCATGTCATGACCACACCGACACTCATATGCATCCTAGAGTGTACACTTGTACACATTGTGGCCGCAAAGGCCATTTAGCAAAGTTTTATTTTGATAAGATACATCATATTAATTTTACTAATAACAAGAAAAATGTTTGAGTTCCTTACAATACTAACCCTCAAGGACCCAAAGAAAATGGGTACCAAATCCCTACCTTGTATATTTGATGTAGGTGCGGGCTCTCACAAAACGTGAGAGGGATGGTGCCTTGGTAGTGGATGTATGGACTTGATGGACACATATTTGATGCACCGCTATCAAGGAGGTTTGGTGGGAAACCACCATGTTTTGGAGATTTGGAGTATTGTTCTTTGGTTTGGTAACTATCTCTAAAACTCCTAAATTTATTTACATGCTTTTCATATATGATATTTTTAGCATGTTCATGTTTTATTTGTTTTGTGCTTCATGTGGTAAATACTTGTTTAAATGTAGTCTTATCAAAATTTGGATATATATACATGTACAAGTAGTGAGCAACAAATTAATTCATATATGTTTGCACTTCATTGTTCATTTGTACTCACTATATGCACATGTATAGCCTAATTTTGATGATCTCCTCATTTACACTTATTTTGCCTATTTTCATGTTTTACTTCATGTATATGGTATTTTTAGTCAAAACTAATAAATATACATGTATGCCCTTGAGTCATTTACCTTCATGCAATTTATATTATGGACTCTTTTTATATTTGGGATATGTATGCATATTGTTAGTTTTGGATAAATCATACATATATCTAGAAGTTATCTTTAATTAAAAATGAATTTCATGATTTTTGTTTTGATAAAATGATATTCCTGTTTGTTCTGAGCTTTATTGATTACCTTCATGGAAAATGCTAATTACATGATTTTTGTACACTCAGACTTTATTTATTTATTCATAACTTTGTTTCATGATTATTTTTGAGCTTTATGAGTGACAACTTTATGTATTTAGTATGTTTCATGATTTGGTTCATGTTTTGAAGGATCTTTAACTAGTTTTTAAAAATTATTTTAACTAGTTATGTATTCTTCATTTGGTAGTGTTTTCAATACTAAAAATATTTTTCAAACTCTATTTTTGAAAACCCCTACCAACAACGTTATGGGTGGACGGATGGGCGAGTATGCCTTATAAGCTTTATTGAAAATCTTTTATCCTGAGCATATAAAGGGTGGTAGTTATGAGTTATATACTTAATTTACATTGTTATTTTCAATTGGTATCTCAATTGATATTCTTTTTGTATATACTCATATTTTGTTTCTGAAATAACACCTAGAAGGGGGGGGGGTGAATAGGTGTTGGCTAATCTAATGGTCACTTATGTCGAATGATGCAAATAATGCGGAATCTATGACAAATATGACCAAATAAAAACTTCTTTTATTTTAAACACTTATGTATAACACAAGAGTGTTGCCGAATTCCCCTTGCAAGGCTCTGGACAAGCTCCTCTAGATTCCCCTTGAATGGGTTGAGGTGCCGCGTTGGCTCTCTTGGTTGAATACAAGTGTTAACAACAATCCCAAGCAAGTATAGCAATTATGAGCACAAGGGAGTATATCAAGCATGTAAATGATAAAGACAATTATTGAATGCAAGATATAAAAGAGACAAAGAGAGAGAGAGAGAGAGAGAGAGAGAGAGAGAGAGAGAGATAGAGTAAGCAATTGCAAACACAAAGGGTTTGTTTCGAGGTTCGAGCACACTTGCTCTACATCCCCGCCTTCGACACACGAAGGATTTCCACTATGCAAGATCCCAATGGATCTCTCCTCGGTACCGCAACACCTACAAGCCCTCGGACTCCCAAGTCCCGTACACACGCAAGCTCCTCAAGCTCGCCGAGGCCGCACCTCAAACCACCAAGAGTTCACAACTGAACTCTAACCACCAACGAGCACACTTGCCCGTCTCCTCAAAGAACAAAGAAAAATCTTTGGTGATCACAACACTTTGATCACCTTACAAAAACTCTCACTACAACACACCTATAGGATAATATAGCAATGGATAGCTCAAGTGTGGTATGAGAAAGCAAGGAAAAGATCTATGGTGAAAAACTCAAAGAATCACTTTTTACACTCTCTTAATAAAAACTCCCTTTTAGATGGGAAGTATTTGCTCTCTATTTTGTGGAGAAAACTTCTGAAATGACTTAGAAAACTTGCTCAAGAAGTCCTCAAAATCTTGGCTTCAAACAATGACAAAACCCCCTTTATAGAGGTCAGAAAAATATGACCGTTGGGGTCTGTCAGAGCTACCGGTCGACCGGCCGGTCGACCGCCAACGGTCGAAAATCCGACCGTTGGAGCCTCCGGTCGACCGCCCGGTCGACCCAGAAATCCAGAGAGCAGAACTCTCTGCAGCGGTCGACCGTCCGGTCGACCGGACCACTGTGCTGACAACGTGCACAAGGCTGTGCACGTCAGTCGACCGGACGGTTGACCCGACCAAGCTACGGTCGACCGCCCGGTCGACCGATTTGGTCTGTCAGCCAATTCCTGGTCTGAAAAACTGGGATTTTTAAGGTAGTTTATTAACTTAACATAAATCCCATAAATCCTCAATAAATCTACAAAAATAGTTTCAATGTTATGCAATGATACACAAACATGCTTGCACAAAATCAAGGCATGTTATAATAGATTTGAACTATTTTTGTAACTTGGAAATATTGGCTCAAAAATAAAAACTGTTTTTCTAAAAACATGTTTTTCTAAAACAAGTTTTTCCATAACTTCTCAAAATACAAAAACAAGATATTTTGAACTTATTAAAGCATAGTGTGTATGGATATGATCCACTACACAATCAATATGAAATATCTATGTTTTTGACATTAAGCATAAATCTTGGTTTTGGTTAAAAGATATGTATCATAGAAATACCAAAAACCAAAGTAGTATTTTCAAAATGAAAAATCTTTTCTAGTCATAAAATTCTTTTATGAAAGCAATTCTATCAAGAGTGTGTGTGTGATATAGGCTTGAGCAATCCACCAACTATCTATCCTTTACATTTTAACTAAAACAAAACAAAATCTTATACCTAGACACAAGTCTTCATCTTCTTGAAGTCTTCACTTGAAGGCTTCTCATCTTCTTGACTTGGTCCAAATGCGATCCACCGAGCTTATCTCTAGATGTGTTCTTGATGCATAGGCTCGTGAATCAACGGTGCTAGCTTCCAACTTGTCTTTAAATCCTTTGTTGAAGCTCCACACCTACTAAGATCTTGATAATGAATCTGTCACTAATTAAACACAAGATCATTAGTAACCATAACTTCATGAGTTGATCATCATCAAAACTAGGGTGATAGGCCTTTGGGCCAACAATCTCCCCCTTTTTGAAGATGACAAAACTCATGAAGTTATATATGCATGGATTAAAGTAAAACTTCAACGAAGCTCCCCTTAACTCATGCATCACATTCAATAATAGATATGGCAATAAAAGCACATGAATATGTATGCAATGTATGGCATGTATGTAAATGTAACATCATAAATCTTATCTCCATACATTATAAATCTTATCTCCATACATAAAATAAATCACAAAACACATATGCATCAACACAAATCTTACTCCCCCTTAAGCAAGGAAGACATGCATATAAAATCTATAATACTTCTCCCCTTTTTGTCAATCATCAACAAAGGGTTTAAAGTAAAATACATCAAACAAATCTTTTCCCCCTCTTTGTCAAAAACAAAGTCATCAAAGAGGGGTGATACAAATCAATCAAAAAAAAAATATATGCGATATACATTCATGAAGAGGAGACGCTAGTTAACTTCCCTACACATATGCATTACATGAAGAAGGGATGACAAGCCCTAACTCACATAACACATATTATGTAATGCATAAGAGGAGATGTGAAGCTCCCCCTACACACGTATATCATATAAAGAAGAGTTGTCAAGCTCCTCAATTTATAATATACTCAACATGAATCCATATGTAAGAGAGATGTTAAGCTCTCCTTGCATATAGGAAATACAAATCAAAAATTTTGAATATTTCTTTATCAAGACAAAATTTTGAACTTTCTTAATAAACACATTTTGAGATTTTCAAGATACACAATTTTCCTTTCAAGGTACCAAAAGAAGAACAATCAAATGTTGAATTTTGATACCAATTTTAAAAATACTATGCATAAGCTTATTATGGGATACCAATTAAAATTCTAATTAAGCTTAGCATCAACAATCTTTGTGCTTTAAAAGATACCGATTGTAAAATAAGCACAAAAAGATCGCATATATGTATGGAAAGATAATACCAATAGAAATTGATTTAAATTTGAAAGCATTCATACATACAATCAAAATACGATTATACACAACAAGAATCATATTGATACCAATTGAAAATATCCAATGATACCAATAGTAAAATTAAACTTAGGTGTATACATCATATAGTTTACCATATGAAGAATTCGAACTAGTTAAATGAAATATTTAACAACTAGTACAGAATCCTTCAATCAAGGAATAAATCAAAAGTTTTCATAAAACACAAGTAAATCACATGTCACTAAAAACACTCTAGTATCCATAAAGTCCATATTGAAAAGATGAGTGTACTAGTGTTATGTGGAACATGGCATTATGAAAAATAGCAATAAAACTCAATATTCCTTTAAATTTTGAAATCATGAAGTCCATCACAAAATTTTATTGAAAAATTACAAAATTTTATTAAAAACAAAAATTTATATTTCAAGATATATGTATGTTTTGACAAGACATTAAGTATACATACATATCCTTAAAACACAATTGAGTCCATATATAGATTTGCATGAAAGGCAATGACTCAAGAGGTATCCATGTATATCTTAATGTTTTGGCAAGACAAACATATACATGAAATGAAGGCACATGATTATAGCATAAATTCAAAATGGGAATACAAGTTTAAAATGTAATAATCATCAAAACTTAGGCTATACTAGCACACCTAATGGGCACAAATAAGCATTCAAACCCAATCATATATAGATTTATTGTGATCCATAATGTGTACAAGTATAAATCCAAGTGTTGACAAATACTAACATTAAACTAATATTCAAATCATGAAGCATCAAATAAATTTTTTTTTTTTTTTGAGAATACAAAAGAATTTATCCATATGATTAAAAAAAATTGGATCATGTGAATCAATTTGAAGAATAGATAACTAGTTTAAATGGATTTTTGACAAACTAGTTAAAGATCCTTCAAAAATACAAAGTCAAATGTTTTCCATGAATAATACTAAATACATAAAAGTTCAAGCACTCATATTCCATAAAGCTCAATATTATCTATTTCTTAAAAGTGAGTGATCAAAGATTATGTAAATGGTATCTTCATGAAAATCGTCAATGAAGCTCAAATCAATATGACTAAAACTTTTATTGAACAACACATAAAAATCATTTTTCTCAAAACAAATCAACTCAAAATCATTTTTCATAAGAATTACAATCTTCATGGTATATTGATTGGTAGTCAAAAGTGCATTTTTATCATCATATTTACCATCACATTTTCATATTTATTCATTTAATTCTGCACATTTATTAATAATTTGTAATTTATTGTGTGCAGGCCTCGAATAATTATTTTTATAATAAATAAAGCCTAATGAAGCCCAAAAGCCCATATTTGAAGCCCAAGAGTAAAAGTGCAAATATCAATTGTCAAAGTGCAATTATGCAAGGGCTAAAGTTGCAATTATAAAGATGAGGGAAGGATAGAATTCTACCCAACCCTAAACTCTTGCAGGATGAGGATAAAAGCCAAAGAGAGTGCAAAGATAAAAATTCAAAGAATTCGGATTCAGACTGTACACGTTTTAGTGTTTAAATCATAACTTTTGCTACAGTTATGCAAATCCGATGATTCAAGATGCTCCAGAAAGAAGACTTGAAGACTACAACTCTTATGTTGATCAAACTTTCCAATTCAATCCGTAGATAAGCTGATTTCGGCGATCAACATGATAAGAAGTTGCAGGACAGATTTGAATTTCTGGAGATAAGATCTTTTTGGGAGACTTGTACTAGGACTCTACATCTTCCAACACCTATAAATATCCCTGCAGATGCAACACAGAGAGTACACAGTCCAGAGGTGAGCCAAGGGCCAAAGTTAGGATTTTTAGGATTTTTTTCCACTTTTATATTTTATTTTTCTTTTTGTAAATTCTGAGAGTGGAGGAAGCTTTCATGGAGGAAAGAGTCCATGCTTGTACTGAGGTGACAGCGGTGTAAGCCAACTCTTCTTCAATTGTTAATGAAATCCATTCAAAGGTTTGTTTTTGTTATGTTTATTTGTTCATCTCTTCTATTTTATGTTGTGTTCTTGTTCTCTTTGATCTTGTTTTCTATATTGTTTCTTCTCTGATGTCTTGCAAACCGTGAGAACTTGACGCTTTGAGACTACCTAGCCGAAGAAGGAACCTTGACGGCCCATGGCGATGAACAAGTCTTCATAGCTTGTTGTTTTATTTCGTAGAGTAGATTAAGAAGGCGGACGATCCCATAAGCCGTGCTTGTACGCTTTCCAAGAAAAGGGAAATCATCGCAACGGTTCAAACGGCAAGCAAATAAAGAGATAAGTTTTCCTTTCTTTTCTTTTATTTTCTTTTCGTAGATTAAATCCACATCTCTCCAATATTCTTTCCCCACAACTCATTGTAAATACCACGTTTCTTTGTAAATACCATAGTGACAATTAACTAAAAAAGATAAATTTTAGAGATTAACTTGCTTAACGCTTCCATCGCAGTCCCTCCTTGAGGATCACGACCCGCATAGCCTTGCTACCGCGGATTAGAACTGAACCTCACACTACTATTTCTAAATTTAATATCCTTATTTTTGTGTGCAGGAAAAATCAGTCAACAAATTGGCGCCGTTGCCGGGGAGGGACGGTAAGTTTATCTCTAAAACAAAATTTTAATTTTTAACTAATTCTTATTCTTTTCTGTTTGCAGGTTTGGAGAACAGGAAACAGAAACATAGCAGCAGCAGTGGACATATTGCTATCTGTGCCGCTGCCCTCGAAGGCAGAGCACCAGAACCCACTGTTTTGCCGCGGATCCGCGGCCAGAGTCGCGGAAACGCGGCAACAGTGGTGAATTACTGATCCAATTTTTTGCAGGGTGCTTCAAGTTAAAAATTCTGCTTTCTGCTCTGTTCTGATTTGTTCTGTGATATACCTGTAAATTGCTAATAATTCAACAGTAAATTATTGGTTGTTAAAAATAAAATTTGATTAGACGTTTGCATATTAGGCACGTATCTTTTCAATTATTTTTATTTACTGTTGAAGAGTGCTGGAGACGCAAGGTACGTACGCATTGCATGTAGAATAGGATTCATCTCTTGGTTGATCTTCTGCTTTGAGTGATTCTTATCTATTATCTTGTACACTTGCACTAATTCATCTTAAGGGCATAACCCATTAACAAGATAAGGTGGGGATTTCATCACCCTTCCTTAGCCCAAAAATCATATCCCAAGCACTCACTAATCCAAGCCTAACTAAAAATTAGTAGACGTTGGCCCTAGGGACATCTCGGACTCAATTAGGAGATTATCCTAAGGGGGAACGGTGTTGGAAGTTGACTCCTGCCAAATCAGTGTCTAGGAAGGGGATTGAGGGCCGAAAGCCCGAAGTGTGGTGGTTATTTAATTAAGGAACGTCTTTGACGGAAAACCTCCCACCACTCTTGCCCCGACCTGGCTGATTAACTTGTGGTCAAAGTCTACACCCTACTCCCGTGGACAGTCTAACCAGTTAGGAGTCGTCTAGGTCTAGGTCTACCCTAACTTAGGTTAGAATTTTTCTTTTTTGTTTGTTTTTTTTTCTTTTGCTTGCTTTGTGTGATATGGCCTATAACAACAATTTTTTCAATTTTAATGGGGATCCATATTACACACCAACCTCTTATTCGGATATTACCAACCCGGCATATCATAACTTTGACCAACCTAGTGTGCCAGATTGGTCTTATCCGAATCATTACATGCCCCAGTCCCAATACTATGAACAAGATTGGAATAATCATCACTACTCTTCACAGAGTCAATGGGGATTCAATACCCCTGAGCCATATGGTCAACCACCTGTTCAACCATTATCTTCATATACGTCTTTTCCCACATCACCAAGGTTTCAGTCCTCCATTGATCTATTCGATGGGTTAGAAGAAAAAGTGGATCGGTTGCAAGATACAATGAATGATCAAATTTCTAGACTTTCAAACATTCTTGAGCATCTTGATAGGAACCAAGAATCATTCTGTTTAGAAGACCTTGATCAAAATTCAATTTCACCACATCAATATGAACTTGCTCAATCCCAACTTGGACAAATTGGCTAGTTTTAATTTCAATGAGATTGAATTAGATTATGAATGTGAACCCGATCCCCAACTTTGCGATTCAGTTTCCATCTTCGAATCTATGTGACTCCAGTATCCTTACCCAATTTGGACCAATTTTCTGAGCCAACATTTATTCCCATACCCATAGATCATGAAATTGAATCACCCATTTTTATGATCATTTTGAACTTGACCAATTGTGCAATTTTGAAAGTCCCATGGAAAAATTGACAAGTTCCCATTTTATGAGATTGAAACTAATGAGATATGTGACCTAGATTCCCAAATCTATGATCAAGTTCAAATTCCCGAATCATTATTGACTCCTGTTTTGTTACCGACTTAGGTAATTTTTAAAGTCAGTTTTGATTCCCACACCTATCATTCCTGAACTTGAATCACCAACATTGAGTCACATTCCATTGTGGGAAAATGATTGTAGATTTGAGTTTCAATTTCTTGACTTGGACCCACCTCTTGATCCTAGCCCGACTCCTGAACCTTTACTTGATTTGAGTTTCTTTCCTGAGTCGGTATTAGATCCTGAACCTATCATTCTTGAGTCCAAGTCAACCATTTTACCAAGTCACATTCTTTTGTTGGACATAGGTATAGACCATGACTCTGTGATGATTTTCCAGGACTGGTCATGTAAAGGGAGTAAGTTTCACGAGAGGATCTTCCATGATCCTATTCATTCTGGGGACTGTAAATATGTAAATAAAAAAGAGGTCAATAAAGGTAGGTCCCGTGAACTACCACGTTATCTTGTTTGGGCCGCATTTCGTGGACCAATTAGACCACCACCGGAACCACCACCTTGAGGTAACTTCTGCCTTCCCTTGTTCTGTTTCATGCATATATGCATTCATTCATACATTGAGGACAATGCATGAGATAAGTGTGGGGGTGGGCTTTACTAACATACTAACATAGGTAAAAACTAACAAAAAAAAATTGCTATAAAAAAAAATCTCTGAAAAAAAAAAAATTTTAAAAAAAAAATGTTATAAAAAGGAAATATTTTGACTTATTTTTTGAAAGAAATCTAAGTTAGTTTTAAGGATTAGGAAAATCATGATTAGGATTTCTAAAAACTGGTCAAAATAAATAAATTGTTTAAATTTTAGGTATAGGAGGAGAAATTGAATAAATAATTAGTCTTGATTTTTACCTTAATGAAATGTGCATACCAAATGCATATCTAGGATTCTAAGACAAAGACCTTGTGCCTCATAAAAAAAAAAAGAAAAAAAAAAAGAAGAAGAAAAAAATCACCAATTAAGCTGATACATGTGCCTCAAGAAGCATAAGTATTCATGCCTAAAGATGAGTAAATAAAATAAAGTCCTTAGTTTTGGGGCCTAGTTCACTCGAATTTGAGTCCGCGGGGTGTTTTCTCACCTGGTGCCCTAAAGCCAACCGGTTTGGGAGTCATCGACTTTAAGTTCGTTACATGGGTGGATTAGAAAGCCTAAGAAGACTAAGAAATATAATATATGTATTAACACATCTAATAATCAATTAGTTAGGTATGAGGGCCTCAAGAAGCCTTGATACTTATACGAAAGAAAATAAGATGAGTATACATGCCAAAAAAAAAAAAAATTATATTAACACATCTAATAGTCAATTAGTTAGGTATGAGGGCTCAAGAAGCCTTGATACTTACACGAAAGAAAATTAGATGATGTTATAAAAATAATAAAGAGGCATGAGAGTCAAGTTAAGGAATTGCTAGTAAAAATTCATAAGGATGCATATGATTTTTGGTAACGAAAAAGACTATATTAGAAATTCAATTTTAATCCTTACCTAAAATGAATAACAATTGACTTTATAAAGACTAGTTTGAAGAATGAATAAAAATGATAATCCTAAAACTTATAGACTACTTAGTCTCTTCAATAATAATTCAAATATTTTCCTTTTATGGATTTTGTGGGTGCAATCCGCTGAAAACCCTCACGAGACAACACTCGTCCTCTAGGGTAACCTAGAGGTTTAACGGCTTGTTGCACGTGCTAAGTGCAATCGTGATTCCTACGAAAGTGAGTTAGGTTAGATTAACTTTTTCGTTTTCTTTGTTTTTACTCGAGGACGAGCAAAAAGATAAGTGTGTGGGGGTGTGATTGGAAGTCAAAAGTGCATTTTTATCATCATATTTACCATCACATTTTCATATTTATTCATTTAATTCTGCACATTTATTAATAATTGTAATTTATTGTGTGCAGGCCTCGAATAATTATTTTTATAATAAATAAAGCCTAATGAAGCCCAAAAGCCCATATTTGAAGCCCAAGAGTAAAAGTGCAAATATCAATTGTCAAAGTGCAATTATGCAAGGGCTAAAGTTGCAATTATTAAAGATGAGGGAAGGATAGAATTCTACCCAACCCTAAACTCTTGCAGGATGAGGATAAAAGCCAAAGAGAGTGCAAAGATAAAAATTCAAAGAATTCGGATTCAGACTGTACACGTTTTAGTGTTTAAATCATAACTTTTGCTACAGTTATGCAAATCCGATGATTCAAGATGATCCAGAAAGAAGACTTGAAGACCTACAACTCTTATGTTGATCAAACTTTCCAATTCAATCCGTAGATAAGCTGATTTCGGCGATCAACATGATAAGAAGTTGCAGGACAGATTTGAATTTCTGGAGATAAGATCTTTTGGGAGACTTGTACTAGGACTCTACATCTTCCAACACCTATAAATATCCCTGCAGATGCAACACAGAGAGTACACAGTCCAGAGGCGAGCCAAGGGCCAAAGTTAGGATTTTTAGGATTTTTTTCCACTTTTATATTTATTTTCTTTTGTAAATTCTGAGAGTGGAGGAAGCTTTCATGGAGGAAAGAGTCCATGCTTGTACTGAGGTGACAGCGGTGTAAGCCAACTCTTCTTCAATTGTTAATGAAATCCATTCAAAGGTTTGTTTTTGTTATGTTTATTTGTTCATCTCTTCTTTTTATGTTGTGTTCTTGTTCTCTTTGATCTTGTTTTCTATATTGTTTCCTTCTCTGATGTCTTGCAAACCGTGAGAACTTGACGCTTTGAGACTACCTAGCCGAAGAAGGAACCTTGACGGCCCATGGCGATGAACAAGTCTTCATAGCTTGTTGTTTTATTTCGTAGAGTAGATTAAGAAGGCGGACGATCCCATAAGCCGTGCTTGTACGCTTTCCAAGAAAAGGGGAAATCATCGCAACGGTTCAAACGGCAAGCAAATAAAGAGATAAGTTTTCCTTTCTTTTCTTTTATTTTCTTTTCGTAGATTAAATCCACATCTCTCCAATATTCTTTCCCACAACTCATTGTAAATACCACGTTTCTTTGTAAATACCATAGTGACAATTAACTAAAAAAGATAAATTTTAGAGATTAACTTGCTTAACGCTTCCATCGCAGTTCCTCCTTGAGGATCACGACCCGCATAGCCTTGCTACCGCGGATTAGAACTGAACCTCACACTACTATTTCTAAATTTAATATCCTTATTTTTGTGTGCAGAAAAAATCAGTCAACATATATGTATGAATTATACAAATCTAACAATACGCATACATATCCCAAATATAAAAGAGTCTATTAAAGATGTTTGCATGGAAGCAAGAGACTCACGGGTTATACATGTATATTTATTAGATTTGAATTAAACATGCATATACATGAAGTGGAACATAAAATAGGTAAAACATGTATAACAGAGAATCATCAAAACTAGTCTATACATATGCATATAGTGGATACAAGTGAGCATGAAGTTCAAAATATATATGAGTCAATTGTAGTTCACTATTTATATATGTATAAAAGCAAGTTTGATGCATTCTACATCTAAGCATGTAAATACCACATGAAGCACAAATCAAATAAAATCATGAACATGCTTATGAATATGACATAAGTAAAAGCACGTACATAAAAAGTAGGAGTTTAGAAATTGTTACCAACTCCAAAGCTCCATAGCATGGTGGTCTTTCCCACCAAAATCTCCTTGATAGCAATGCATCCAAAAGTTTGTCCATCATGTCCATTGCATCCGCTGTCAAGGCACCAATCCTCTCACGTTTTGTGAGAGCCCTCACCTACATCAAAATCAAAAGGTGGGGGTTTTGGTACCCATACTTTCTTGGGTCCTTTGGGGTTAGCTTTATTGCAAGGATCCCAAATCTTTTATACTTAGCAAAATATAAATGAGGTTTCTTATCAAAACAATATTTTGCTAAATGGCCTTTGCGGCCACAATATGTACATGTGTACACCTTAGTATGCTTATGTGTAGGAGTGTGATCATGTTGTGCAACATAAGCAAATGCATGGTTATGATGTGCATGAATGTGTGGAGTTTGTTTCTTTGAAAATATTTACTCCAACCTAGACTGATTAAAAGCACAAGAGTTCAAAGTTGAACTCAAACCATCCATTTTATTTTTCAAATTCTTAATCTCATTAGTTGTGGCATGTAAAGCATGGTGAGATAAAGAATCATTTTTCTTTTTCTTTTGAAAAAACATTATCCTTTTCTTTTCAATAAAATTTTCTTTTTAAAGATTTATTTCTTGTTAAAATACTTTCTTTTTGTTGTTCCCCATAGCAATATCATTTTTCAAAATATTGTTCCCTTCACAAAGATCATTCAATTTTGAAAGTAAGGAAACATTTTCATTTTTCAAGTCTTTATTTTTTTTTTCTAAACATGCAAGTTTATTTCTAATAGAATCATTTTCAACATGCATGCAATCAACTTTCTTTTTCAAACTTTTGTTATCCTTTTCTAAGCATGCAATGTTATCTCTAAATGAGTCATGTTCTTTATGCATGCAAGCAATGTCCTTTTTCAAAATTTTAATTTCTTTCCTTTTCATGTCATATTTCTCAAGCAATAATTGGCAAAATGAATTGAGCTCATCATATGACATAATATCATCTTCCTCGGATTCAGAAGTTACCTCAAGGGGGTTATCCCCTTGGACCATAAAGCATGCGTTGGAGGTGTCGCTCCCAACGTCCGAATCGCTCCCGGCATAGTATAGATCCTTTTCGCCAAGGGAGGTGATGATGTTCCAAGCTACAAAAGCCGAATCAATGTTAGCAACCCTAAATAAGTAATCATCATTTAGGGTACTCTTCAAAGCATTTAGGGCTTTTGCATTACCCTCAATATACTTGCTATTGTTAATATAAGAATCATTAAATGTAGCAAGATAGACATGAATGCCTAGGGCCTTGAGATACATGGACATCTTAACCTTCCAAATTTGGATGTTAAGAATGTCAAAGGTGGGTGGTGACATGAAGTCCATGGTGAGGTGTGTGTACAAAAATATTGTGATTAGCCTAAAAGGAGGATCTTTAACTCTTAGGTGTTAGACCCAAATCAAGAGCACTAGCTCTGATACCAATTGAAATAACACCTAGAGGGGGGGGTGAATAGGTGTTGGCTAATCTAATGGTCACTTATGTCGAATGATGCAAATAATGCGGAATCTATGACAAATATGACCAAATAAAAACTTCTTTTTATTTAAACACTTATGTATAACACAAGAGTGTTGCCGAATTCCCTTGCAAGGCTCTGGACAAGCTCCTCTAGATTCCCCTTGAATGGGTTGAGGTGCCGCGTTGGCTCTCTTGGTTGAATACAAGTGTTAACAACAATCCCAAGCAAGTATAGCAATTATGAGCACAAGGGAGTATATCAAGCATGTAAATGATAAAGACAATTATTGAATGCAAGATATAAAAGAGACAAAGAGAGAGAGAGAGATAGAGTAAGCAATCGCAAAACACAAAGGGTTTGTTTCGAGGTTCGAGCACACTTGCTCTACATCCCGCCTTCGACACACGAAGGATTTCCACTATGCAAGATCCAATGGATCTCTCCTCGGGTGCCGCAACACCTACAAGCCCTCGGACTCCCAAGTCCCGTACACACGCAAGCTCCTCAAGCTCGCCGAGGCCGCACCTCAAACCACCAAGAGTTCACAACCGAACTCTAACCACCAACGAGCACACTTGCCCGTCTCCTCAAAGAACAAAGAAAAATCTTGGTGATCACAACACTTTGATCACCTTACAAAAACTCTCACTACAACACACCTATAGGATAATATAGCAAGGATAGCTCAAGTGTGGTGTGAGAAAGCAAGGAAAAGATCTATGGTGAAAAACTCAAAGAATCACTTTTTACACTCTCTTAATAAAAAACTCCCTTTTAGATGGGAAGTATTTGCTCTCTATTTTGTGGAGAGAAAACTTCTGAAATGACTTAGAAAAACTGGCTCAAGAAGTCCTCAAAATCTTGGCTTCAAACAATGACAAAACCCCCTTTTATAGAGGTCAGAAAAATATGACCGTTGGGGGTCTGTCAGAGCTACCGGTCGACCGGCCGGTCGACCGCCAACGGTCGAAAATCTGACCGTTGGAGCCTCCGGTCGACCGCCCGGTCGACCCAGAAATCCAGAGAGCAGAACTCTCTGCAGCGGTCGACCGTCCGGTCGACCGGACCACTGTGCTGACAACGTGCACAAGGCTGTGCACGTCAGTCGACTGGACGCGACCCGACCAAGCTGCGGTCGACCGCCCGGTCGACCGATTTGGTCTGTCAGCCAATTCCTGGTCTGAAAAAATGGGATTTTTAAGGTAGTTTATTAACTTAACATAAATCCCATAAATCCTCAATAAATCTACAAAATAGTTTCAATGTTATGCAATGATACACAAACATGCTTGCACAAAATCAAGGCATGTTATAATAGATTTGAACTATTTTTGTAACTTGGAAATATTGGCTCAAAATAAAAAACTGTTTTTCTAAAACATGTTTTTCTAAAACTTGTTTTTCCATAACTTCTCAAAATACAAAAACAAGATATTTTGAACTTATTAAAGCATAGTGTGTATGGATATGATCCACTACACAATCAATATGAAATATCTATGTTTTTGACATTAAGCATAAATCTTGGTTTTGGTTAAAAGATATGTATCATAGAAATACCAAAAACCAAAGTAGTATTTTTTAAAATGAAAAAATCTTTTCTAGTCATAAAAATTCTTTTATGAAAGCAATTCTATCAAGAGTGTGTGTGTGATATAGGCTTGAGCAATCCACCAACTATCTATCCTTTACATTTTAACTAAAACAAAACAAAATCTTATACCTAGACACAAGTCTTCATCTTCTTGAAGTCTTCACTTGAAGGCTTCTCATCTTCTTGACTTGGTCCAAATGGGATCCACCGAGCTCATCTCTAGATGTGTTCTTGATGCATAGGCTCGTGAATCAACCGGTGCTAGCTTCCAACTTGTCTTTAAATCCTTTGTTGAAGCTCCACACCTACTAAGATCTTGATAATGAATCTGTCACTAATTAAACACAAGATCATTAGTAATCATAACTTCATGAGTTGATCATCATCAAAACTAGGGTGATAGGCCTTTGGACCAACAGTTTCCTATATATGTATGCTTCATAATTTCCATAATATCAATTCCTTTTGATTTTGTCTTTTCATACATATATATATGTTTTAAAAATCAAGCACACTCAAATACATATATTTATACTTGATTCTCAAGATTTTTACATATTTAAAGTACAAAGTATGTTTATGCTAAGCTTACTTCAAATCTTCATTTTCAATTGACTTCTCAATTGATATTTTTTTATATAAGCTTATGCATTATCTTCAATTGGTATTTTTTTTCAATTAGTATTTTTATGATATCAAAATGCACAATATGTTTTAATTGGTAGCTATTGATCTATTTATTTCAATTGGTATTCATGAAAATTTATATTGGTATCAAAATATAAAATACTTTCTTTCATTGGTATCAAGATTACAATTTGTATTAAAATTTCATTGTTATTTCAATTGATAAAATGCTTCAATTACAATTAAAAATTCAAAATTTGTAATGATTATTTACAATTTGGTATCTTAAAATTTGATTTACTAAGATATCTCAAAATTTATTTTTTTATTAAGATATTTCAAATTTTTGTTTTAATAAGAAATTTTTAAAGATGTTTTGATGTGTATTGCCTATATGCAAGGGGAGCTTAACATCTCTTCTACATATAGATTCATGTTGAGTATATCTTATATTGAGGAGCTTGACAACTCTTCTTTATGCGGTACACGTGTGTAGGCGGAGCTTCACATCTCCTCTTATGCATTGCATATTATGTGTTATGTGAATTAGGGCTTGTCATCCCTTCTTCATGTAATGCATGTATGTAGGGAAGCTAACTTAGCGTCTTCCTCTTCATGAATGTATATCGCATATAATTCTTTATTGATTGATTCGAGTTCACCTCTTTGAGGGGGAGAACATTGTTTTATGTTTACTTTAACCCCTTTGTTGATGATTGACAAAAGGGGGAGAAATATTTTAGTATATATGCATGTTTTCCTTACTTTATACATAAAGGTGAAATCACTAGAGGGGGGGTGAATAGGTGATGGCTATATGATAATGGCAATTATGCGGAATTTAAAATTTAACTCTAAACAATTAGCACAATACAATATTTCTTGCAAGTAAAAGACAATGTAAAATTGCAAGTAATAAAAGAGATAGAGTTAGAAGAATTTGAGCAAACGCAAACACGCCGATATGTTTCCGAGTTCGAGCCACGCTCTACGTCCCCGCCTTCACACTTGAAGGATTTCCACTATTGAGGATCCCACCGGATCAACAATACAAGGACAACACTTGTCCGTCTCCCGTGATGACACTTCACCACCTTGAGCACACTAGCTCGCCTTGAGGCCGATGCCTCTACAACTTTACTCAATTACAAAGGAAGTGATCACACTTGACCACTTTACAAAAGAGCTCACTAAGCACAATCCTAGAACCAAATAGGAGAGTTAGAGTATGGGATTGTGTAGTGCAAAGCTAGAGAGAAGTAGAGAAATAGGCTCCAAGAAAGGTGATGGAAATTTAGGCTTTGGAGAGAAAAATCTTTTCTTTTGAAAACTTTGGAAATCTTTTCACAACTTTTGTAAAATTCACTTGATAGCTCTAAAATCATTAGTCATATCATATGAAGTGACCACCTATTTTATAGGGGTCAAAAACTGCTCAAGAGATTCGTTGGAGACAAATCCCAAAAGTCAAAAAGTCAGAAAAATAGCTGTTGAGTCTGTCAGAATTTTTGACAGACTACGGTCGACCGGGTCGGTCGACCGCCAACGGTCAAAAATCCGACCGTTGGGGCTCACCGGTCGACCGGGTCGGTCGACTGGCAATTCCAGAGAGCAGCAGGTTGGGGTCGGTCGAGTATCGGGACCTCCGGTCGACTGATACGCACATGCACATTTGTGCATGTCGGTCGAGTGCCGGTCGACTGCCGTCGACCGGTCACTGTGAATTTCTGAAAAATCAGAATTCACAGACCTGGACAATTTTGGATTTTGGTTTTGGGTCTAGGATAAAATGTTTTGGTCTTGAAAAATCATAGGGTATGAGCATGTGTCATACTACTATCAAGGTAAAAATACTTGGTAAAAATTCTTTTGATAAAAACTTGATTTTCAATGAAATGTTTTTCCCAAAAACTAGTCTCTCTAAAATCGTATTTCCAAAATAGATATGTTCAACTAAAACTGAGTTTGGAAATAGAAATAGAAATTATTTTGAAGCCATAAACCACTCTAGAAAATGTGTGTGTGTGATATCCCATATCTCTACTTCTACTATTTAGTTTTGACAAAATATTCTAAAATGAAAAAAAACAAAGTACAAATCTGGATTCTTTAGCAAGTCTTGATCTTCTTCTTGAACTTTTCTTCAACGCAAATTCCGAAGCTTCCTATGTGCTTTAGCTTGGGAATGCAAATGTTGGGCGAACTCCAAATTTGTGAGTCTTTTAGCGGAGTCGTCAAAATCTGTTTCTTGAACCTGAAATACTTTAAAAACAAGATTATTAAATACATAACTAAATACGTTGCTATCATCAAAATAACCGGGATAATGGCCTTTGGGCCAACAATCTCCCCTTTTTGATGATGGCAAAACATATGTAGTTATCACAAAATATTTGGGTAGAGTCTTCAAATGAAGCCCCCCTCAACACAAGCATATATAAAAATCATACTCAGGCATAGTGATAAAAAAAATAAAACATCACACATCCATGCCAATCACAACATATCAACTACTCATGTCATATCATAGATAAGGAAATAAGTCTCATACATGACATAAATACATAACACAAACAATACATGTCCACAACACAAGAATAAAAGGTGTCCAACACAACAAAATAAGTCAAGTACATAACACAAGAATAAAAGGTGTCCAACACAACAAAATAAGTCAAGTACATAACAAAATAACAAAATATCTCTCTCTCCAAATATCTCTCCCCCTTTTTGACATCATCAATAAAGGGGCATCAACAGCAGCATCACTCAGTGCCTCGTCATCCTCCTCCTCGTCATCATCAGAGCCCTCGGCCATCGTCTGGTCATCACCATCATCTGAGGAGAAGAGGAATCTACCTCCTCTGTATCCACGGCATCAACTCTGGGGCGCGGTGGTGGAACAGAGACGCGAGCTCTGGGAGGGAAAGGAGGACCAGCAGCAGGGAGACGACGAGCACCCGGAGTCCCATCAGGAACGACTATGTCCATTTTTGTGAACAAAGACTGGAACTGAACATCCACAAATCTCATGGATTCAGCCATATAGGACAAGTCGTTACGGACCTCCGCCCGAAAAGCAGCATCCATAGCAGCACGAGCCTCCATATCTGCCCGAAGAGAAGCATCACGAGCAGCCATATCTGCACGAAGTGCAGAGACTTGCTCACCGACCCAGGCCTGATGTGCCTCGATCTGCGAGCGGAGCTCAGAAGAAGAAACACCCTGAAAACTCAGGAGCAGGAAAAACAGGAGGAGGAGCTGGAGCTGGATCAGCTGCAGGAACAGGTGGTGGTTGCACAGCTGCGTGTCGACGCAACTGAGCTTCCATCATCTTCAAGGCAGCAGTATTGATATCAGAAGAGGGTTTTGAAGAGGCTTGACCAGAAAGATCGAAGTCTAAAGCCCTAAGCAGATGGGTAATGAGCATGCCGTAAGGCAGACTCCTACCAGCAGTGCGAATCTGATCACCACTCATGTGAGAAGCGATCACTCGAGGGAAATTTATTCTTAATGCCTTTAAGGAGGCAATAGATAATCAAGGGAACAGGGCCTCGAGCATGGCTGAATTCACCGAATTTAGGCACGATATTATGAAAGATAATCTTAGCAAGGACCTGAGATTGGAGGGAATACTGACTCACAATCTCATTCCTCACTAGATCGGGATTTCATCCGGTGAATGAGAGGGGATGCGGTGAGCGAAGACTCACCCTCCGGATATTCAGGAAAATCATGTAGGTCATAAGAGTAAACATCTATTCCATCAGTGGAAAGATGAAGAATCTAGCAAACTGACCTAGGGAAATGTTTATGTCCCTACCCATCACACGGAAATAATCCGGTTCCCACTAAATTCAAAATTGGCATAGAAATAGGGAACCAAAGAAGTGTAAACCTTCTCCCTGATGGAGAGAAAATCCACAAGATTGTTGGCACGGAGAAATGTGGGGGATATCTAGATGTTCAAGGTCTTGGATAGCCACATATCTACCCGAAATAGTATTCCTAGGGGCTAATGTGTGTAACGATCAGAGGCAAGATCGTTACGGAACACAGGATCAGTCCTAGGGGCTTGAGATGAGGATTGGGCAATGCCCTTTCCTTCTCAGAACGATGTCTTTTAGGAGCCATGACAAAAATCAAATTTTTAGGGTTTTTGCAGGTAAAGGCACGATCTAGATGATCAATCAACCTAATATGAAGACAAAAGAAGTGATATATCTAAGCTAGAAAGAAAGAACAAGTGAAAAATTCGAAATTTTTACCTTGAGAAAATCCTGAAACCCTAGCTTGAAAATCCAGAAATTCTGAAAATCTGACGGACGGATCGGCTGAGATTGAAGATCCGAATTAGAAATGAGGAGTATGAAATGGGTTTTGAAGGAATTTGTGATCAGGTGAACGGATTTGAAGTTAGAAAATTTTGGGAGGAGGAGTTCCTGCGGGTCGCTGTGAGAGAGAAGAGAGAATGAGCGAAACAGTGAAGGAAAAGGTCCAATATACGCCAGAATACGACTATCGGTCGACTGGGATTAAGGGACCGGTCGACCGAAAAAGAACAGAGAGTCACGCATCTTGTCGGTCGACTGGTCCTATAACAACAGTCGACCGGTAGCACAAAAAAAATACAAAAATTTTTTCTTCTCAGACAGAGCCGGTCGACTGGGGTTAGGGGCCGGTCGACCGGTAAGTCTGAAAATTTTGCTACCAGATTCTGACCAAAAAAAAAATTTTAAATAAAAATTATAACAAATAAAAATATGTTATATTATAATATTCAGGGAAACAACAATTATTTTTAAATCTTCATTTAGTGATCATATCAACAAAACTTCACACAAAATGTTTTAATTTTATTTACATATTTTAAACAAAGATATAAAGATGTTGAAGCCGAATACCCAGTGACGGGTTCTGAACTTCATCCTCTTGATTCCTCTTGAATGAGTTGAGGTGCGCAATTGCCATCTTTAAGGTATTTGCTCAACTATGAAAAATTTTCAAAAAGTTTTATTTTATTTATGAAAATAGGTCTATATGTATACAAGTATATAATCACAAAATCTAAACTATACATGTAGATACATTATCTAACAAAATGGACATGTGGACAAATATGACATAACGCATAACAATACAGGATATGAAAATTAACACAAGGCATGTACACAACATGATAGAAAGGTAGTTCTATATAAGCATGTATCAATAACGAACAAAAACAAACTAACAATTCTATACACATGTATACATGTCAAAAAGAAATCAAAATTGAACATGGCATATACAATCATGTTAGAGTTGCAAGTTTATACTAATTATGTATCAATGGAGCATAAAACTAAACTAGCAATCCTATAACAATTGTATATACAAAATTAAAAATCTTAAATGGAGATGTTACCAATTTACGGGTAGTCTCCAAAATGGTGCCTCCACGATAGCGATGCAAGCTAGATTTGAACTTTGAGCTTAGTTGCATCTACCACCCGGGCACCGTCTCCCCCTAAAGTCTTGGAGGAAGTAGATCCACCTGTGTCACCTACATTTGGAGGATCTTTTGGTACCCAAATCTTGAGGGTCCTTTAGGGTTAGTACCGGGCGAACCCAAACATATTTATTCTTAACATTATTTTTAGCATAACAAAATTTTTCTAAATGGCCTTTGCGGCCACAATGAGTGCAAACATAAATTCTACCATTCCATACATGTATGCATGCTTGTGAGTGTGAGCATGTTTCCGTGCATGTGTATGAGCATGTTGTGCATGTTTCCCTTGGGGTGTTCCCTTAGGAATTTAGAAGCTATCTTTTTCAAATCAAATGCACAATTTTAAGTGTGGAGTCCAAAGCATCAACACGCTTTTGGATCTCAACAAAA
>JAVJIF010034747.1:0-97934 GCA_038442645.1 Agave tequilana
ACGGCTAGTTTCTGTTTTGGCCTATATAAACCCCAATTCTTTGGGATTTTGGCTAAGGTTTTATAAGAGAAAAATTTCAGTTCCCAGAGTTTAAAACAAGTTTTCAAAAGTGTTTTTGGGCTTTAAACTTCCAATCTTATTTGTTTTAGGTTTTTGTAAAAATCAAAGAAAAGAGAATTTGGGAGAGGTCTTGGCTTTCATTTTCTATCTTTTACAAGAGTTTTCCAAGTATTTTTCTTTGAGTTTTGTTTTTCAAACACCTAGTTTTCCACACTGAGCTTATCACACTATCCTATTCTATTAGGATCATTGTTTAGTGGAAAAAAGAGATTGTTTGAGGTTGTTGAGCCTCCAAGTTGTAAACACCCTTGCTCTTGTTGTATCCCTCTTTGGTAGAGGTTGATGGGTGATTGGTTTGCTCCCTCTTTGGTAGAGGTTGAGTTGGTTGGTTTGCTCCCTCTAGTGAGAGGGTGGAGTTTGGTTTGTAACCCTCTTCGGTAGAGGTGGTGGGGTTGTTGTATTGGCTACGGGCCTACCCCTCGGTTGTGAGGCGGTGTTTGAGAGAGGAGTTCGGTACTCCTAGTGTTGTAACAAATCCTCCTCGGTGGAGGTCCCTCGATGGGAGATAGTGGATTGAAAAATCCTACATAGTGCTGTAGGCGGGGATGTAGAGCTAGGGGCTCGAACCTCGAAACATATCTTTGTATTTGCGTTTGATCCATTATCTCTAACTCTCTCTCTTTTATATTGTGCATAGCATCATTCATATCATTCATATCTATTTGCTTGTGTTGCCCTTGCATTGATTCATATTGCTTATTCATTATATGCTTGGTTGTTTGTGTGTGCCTCACTTATACTTAACCACAAGAGCTTCACAGGCACCTCAACCCATTCAAGGGGAATCAAGAGGAGTTAGTCTAGAGCCCTTCACGGGGAATTCGGCTACACTTGTTGGTTGTATTAAGTGTGATTGCAAAATTTGCATTAGCTTCCGAATTTAGCGCATTAGTTTCTAGATTAGCAAGTACACCTATTCACCCCCCCTCTAGGTGTGTTTTCAATTGGCTTTAGAGCACTTTCAGATTTTTGGAGTACAAAATGGTGGACAGCAAGACTGTAATCAGTCAGGTGCAAGAGTTCCAACTTATCTTGCACGAGATAGAAGCCGAAGGTGATCCTACCTAAACCTTTCAGGTTGCTACTATCGTGGAGAAACTCCCACCTGCGTGGAGAGATTTCAAGAACTACCTAAAGCACAAGCGAAAGGAGTTAAAGTTGGAAGATCTTATTGTGAGGCTTCGAATCGAGGAGGACAACAGAAAGTCCGAGAAAAGGAGCAGTAAGAACTCCTATGAAGCAAAAGCCAATGTGATCGAAGACTCAAAGGGGAAAGCGTCTACTTTCAAAGGCTTAAAGCGGGAAGAAGACTTCCAGGGGTACAAAGGTAAGGTCCAAGAAGGTAAGAACATGCGCTTCAAGGGAACCTGCTATATCTGCAACAAAGAGGGGCATAAGGCGAATGAATGTCGCAGCCGTCTCAAAAAGAACAAGAAAAGCCACCCACAGGCAAACTTGACCGACCATGAGTCGCCAAGCCTTTCAGCCGTGGTGTCAGAAGTGAATCTGACAACCAACAATAGGATTGGTGGGTAGACACTGGGGCTACTCGGCACATCTACTCTGAAAAATTATTATTCTCTGAATATCAAATATTAGAGCAAGATGAGCAACTATTCATGGAAAATTCAGCCATCTCAAAGGTTGAAGAAAAGGTAAGGTCATCCTAAAGTGGACATCGGGGAAAGAGCTTACTCTGAACGATGTGCTACATGTTTCAAATATCCGCAAGAATCTGATCTCTGGATCAATACTTAGTAAGAAAGGATTAGAATGGTTTTTGAATTAGATAAATTTGTACTTACTAAGGGAGGGCTGTATGTGGGAAAGGGTTATCTTGTTGATGAACTTTTTAAAGCCAATGTTGCAGTGGTAAATAAAAAGTCTATGTATTTGTACCCGAAGCTTATAAATAAAGAAAAATCTTCTGTTATTTGCTTGAGTCTCCTATTTTGTGGCATGCTAGATTAGGGCATGTAAATTACAAGTCAATAAAGAACTTGTCTAATCTGGGATATATTCTAAACTCAACTTGAAAGAAATTCGCAAGTGTGAGATTTGTGTTGAGCCAAGTTGGCGAAAAAATTCATTTCACTCAATAGATCGAAATACAGAACCTTTAGGGTTAATTCATAGCGATCTGTGTGACTTGAAGTTTATGCCAACTAGAGGCGATAAAAAGTATTTTATTACTTTTATTGATGACTGTACAAGATACTGTTATGTGTATCTTTTAAACAGTAAGGATGAGGCAATAAATATGTTTATAACATATAAAGCCGAAGTTGAGAATCAACTCAACAAGAAAATCAAGATTCTAAAATCCGATAGAGGCGGAGAATATGAATCAAATGATTTTAGTGAGTTATGTGCTAATTTTGGTATAATCCATCAAACAACAGCACCATATACTCCTCAGCAAAATGGAATTGCTGAACGGAAGAACAGAACTTTGAAGGAGATGGTAAATTCCATGCTCGTAAGTTCTGGAGCTCCGCAGAACTTGTGGGGGGAAGCTCTATTAACTGCAAATTATATTCTAAATAGAGTACCCCACAAGAAACTTGGTCAAATACCATTCGAGTTATGGATGAAGGACACCTTCCTACCATTACCTCAAAATGTGGGGGTGCCTTGCAAAGGTGCTGGCACCATTACCTAAAAAGACTAAGTTGGGAGCAAAAACTATGAACTGCATATTCATAGGCTATGCCTTGAATAGTAGTGCCTACAGATTCTAGTTCATAAATCAGAAATACCAGATATTCATGTAAACATGATTATCGAATCTAGAGATGTTGTGTTCTTTGAAGATATTTTTCCATATAAACGGAAAATAGATAAGACTTCTGAAAAAAGAATACATGAGATGGCATTCAGGGACGAAAGCCCGAGGAACGACTGTTAATGCGGAAATTGAACCAAGAAGAAGTCAGAGATCTAGAATCTCAAAATCTTTTGGTCCAGATTCATAGCATACGCTATTGAAAGCGAGCCTCAAACATTTAAAGAGGCTATGTCAACCCCAGAAGCACAAATATGGAAAGAAGCTAAAATAGCGAAATAGAATCCATACTAAGTAATCATACTTGGGAATTGGTAAACTTGCCTCCTGGCAGTAAAACAATTGGGTGTGAGTGAATTTTCAAACGAAAATTAAAACCCGATGGATCTATCGATAAGTACAAGGCTAGATTAGTAGCCAAGGGTTATCGACAAAAGGAAGGACTTGACTACTTCGATACTTATTCACCAGTAACAAGAATAACGTCCATTCGGATGTTGATTGCAATTACAGTATTGCATAACTTAGATATCCATCAAATAGATGTCAAGACTGCATTCTTAAATGGTGAATTAAATGAAGAGATATATATGGAGCAACCTGAAGGATTATAGTCAAGGGCCAAGAACACAAGATGTGTAAATTGGTAAAATCCTTATACGGTCTAAAGCGGGCTCCAAAACAATGGCTTGAGAAATTTGATAGTGTCATGATCAAAGATGGATTCACTATCAATGAATGTGATAAGTGTGTTTACACGAAACAGTTGAAAATGCATGTATCATTGTTTGTCTTTATGTAGACGACATGTTGATACTTGGGACTAATATTGAAATTATTAAGTCCACTAAAAGAATGTTATCCAACAGTTTTGACATGAAGGATCTGGGGGTTGCTGATGTAATTTTAGGAATTAAAAATCACCAGAACACCAGATGGAATCAGTCTATCTCAATCTCACTACGTGGATAAGATGATAGAAAGATTCAAGGATCATGGGATAAAGGAGAATACAAATCTTTTTCTCCCACACGTCCACCTTCATAAGAATACAGGAACTGGAATACGTCAGTTGGAGTATTCTCAGATTATCGGAAGTCTAATGTATTTGATGAATTGCACTAGACCGACATTGCTTACGCCGTAAGCAAGTTAAGCAGATATACTAGCAATCCTAGTGATCAACATTGGACCACTCTGCTACGAGTGTTGGGTTACGTATCACATACAAAGAAATATGCCTTGAGATATGGACAGTATCCACCTGTACTTGAAGGATACAGTGATGCTAATTAGATTGCAGATTCTGAGGAATCAAAATCAACTAGCGGATACGTATTTACTCTAGCAGGAGCAGCGATATTTGGAAATCTTCTAAGCAAACATATATTGCCCGTTCCACTATGGAATCGGAATTCATAACCTTAGATAAGGCTGGAGAAGAAGCAGAATGGCTTCGACAATTCTTAGAAGATATACCAATGGCAAAAGCCAGTGCCCGCTATATGTATACACTGCGATAATCAAGCAGCTATATCTAGGGCACAAAATGTTATATACAACAGTAAGTCTAGATATATTCGTCGTAGACATAATACCGTGAAGCAGTTGCTCTCAAATAGAATTATCTCTATTGACTTTGCATCGTCAAAGGATAATTTAGCGGATCCGCTTACTAAAGGTTTAAGTGGAGAGCGTATAAACTGCGCATCGAGGGGAATGGGTCTAAAAGCCTAACCATACCGAGTCAGCTTAATGGAAACCTCACTTAGCGACTGGAGATCCCACGGACTAAGTTCAAGAGGAAAAACTAGTTATGATTGACTCAGCAAGTAAGCACTTGGGAGCTTGACTCCAATCCATTCCTAAGGTGCACATAAGTGCTTTTCTACAAGTAGACTAAGGATAAGCTTAACGCTTTTAATGATGCCTATATCTTGTTACTAAACAAGTGGAGTAGAGTAGACTACTCTTAATAGGACGATCACCTATGTGAGTATAGAGTTGGGTCGGCTCTTTGGGAATTTCTATGGAGGCTGTTATTCCCAAAGATACTCTCTGAAACCAAGAATGTCCAGGGCCAAAACGGACACAACCGAGAACCAAAGTTAATTTGGAAAGTCACTGTGTGAAGCATGTGACTTGGCTTACACTAACGGCTAACAGTTCAAGACCTAGTTCACTGATTAGCCAGTAAGTCCGATAAAGCTTTCGCTATGGAAGGTTTAAGACCTAGTTCACCTATCCTAATGCAGTTTCTTTTCTAATGTACCTTTCACAATAGAGTCAGTCTCTTTGTGTGTCATTTCCTTGAATCTTCATTCATTGTGGGGGATTGTTGGAATTGAAGAATATAAAGTGAATCTTTAAATTGAATTACGACGAGATCCGTTGATCAAATCAATAGGATGATGGTTGGAATGAGTTCTCCTTCCATTGGGGATGAACGTGGTATATTCACATGTTCAATTCCGACTTCGAATGAATGAGATATTCAAGTCTAAAGATTGCCTAATTCAAAGCCAAAATGGGACTAAATGTGCTAAAAGCATTTAGTCCCACATTGGCCGTGGAATGGAAGTTCGTGGTGTTTAAATAGAGAAAATTGAGAACAAAGGGCGTGCCCTTTGGGTACTTGGAGTTTTCGCGCGCGATTGGAGGGAACTATGCCCGCACATGCGCCGCGCGCGCACCGCCGCTGGCGGCGGCAGGCAGCGCCGGCCGGCTGGCGGCGCCGGTGCTGGGCCAGGCTCGAGCTCGGGTCCGGGCCTGGGCCTGGGTCTGGGTTCGGGTTTGGGTTCCCTACCCACGACCTGGTCTTTTTGAATCGGGTCTCACGGGTATGGTTGCGAGCATACCCGAACCAACTCCGCTCCGGATCCGAACCGCTCCAGTTGGACAGCCAACAGTTGCGACTGTTGGGTCGAACCATTGCAACGGTTCAAACCGAACCGTTGCAACCTTTCGTTGGGTTCGGACCCGGTGGCCCCTCCTGGAGCGCTATAAATAGCGCTCCAGTTTCTCCTTCTAAACACACACCAAAATCAGAAAATCTCTTCTCTCTCTATACGTTCTGAACTGCGAAGTGGAGTTCTGAAGTGACTTCCAACGGGAAATGGGAAATCAGTAACTCGGTTCCGAAGCGACTTCCAAAGGAGATTCTGCAAAATTCGTTCTGAAAGAGGGCTCAGAAAATTTAACAGATTCTTGAAATAGAATTGTTGTCTGAATCTGGGACTTCTGAAGAAGAATATTCTTCAACCTTCCTTCGTCTTCTACAGTGGGTGCTCCTCCAAAGTAAAGGCAAATATTCACCCGAAATTTGTCTTTGTCCTGCTGCTTCAACGATCTGTGAAGGTACTGGTTGACTACGGTTCGACCGTACGGTGATTTGGTAGTGCTATCCAAATACCGTGAAGGAGTGTTGTATCTTGGGAGACCAGCATCCAGTAACCCGTTAGCACCGATGCGGGGGATGTAATTATCTTAAGGAGATTCGCTCTAAGCGTACCTCACTCCAAGTACTGTATAAGTGAATTAATTTCTTTATACAGGGGATATACTGATATTCAATATATTGAGACTGATTTAGATTCAGTCTAATTGGTATTTAACCAAGGAAGGAAATTGAAAGGTGGTTCTTAAATTAAGGAACGTTCTATTGAACAGAAAACCTCCCACCTGATATTTGCCGACCTGGCCAATTAGATTGTTGATATTTCAATGATCTTGAATAGTTGTCAGATTGATTCCTGTTAAGCAGAATCCAACAGGAACTTTGTTAAACGATAGATTGTGTCATCAAATCTGCGGCATATTGTGATCATGTCGAGCGGGTAATTTTAGTAGAAAGATTTGCCCCTCCAACCCTAAACTTGGAAATCACTTGCTCTTTATTTGAAATTCATGCCAGCTCCCATTTGGTAGAACTCTTCATATTTCTGGGTCATTCTTGTTGGTGTGTATTTTCACAAGCTTCAACAACTTCTTTCTAAGCGTTTCTTGTATTCAATGATATCTCATATACATCAATGCTTAGGCTTGAAGTGGAAACTCGTATTTAAACTCAGGCGTGTGGCACTCTGACTATTAGAGTTTTTTCTAAAGAATTTCAAAGGGTTAACACTCAAAAATCTAGTACAGAATTAACTAAAATAACTCGAATCCTACGAGCATCTACTGAGGTATAATTTATTTTTCTGTATACCTTAACCAAAAACCTAATGGGTAATAAGAATAAGGTAAAACGTAAATAAATGCTCTCTAAAAAAATGCTTGCTAACCAATGCACTAGGGGCACTACTTAGCAACAGCCAAATAAAAAACTGAAACACAAGTAGTATGAGATATGGCTCTATAAACACAGTAACAAGGAGGGACATGACTAGAAAGCTGAAAATGATCTCTAATGACTCCTAGCATGCTTGTGGAATATTCCTCTTCAAAGTTTATGTAAGCTTCTCATGTTCTTAAAAAATGTTGTAGTTAAGGAATTTTTGAGACAAACAGAGTTCAAATACAAGGGATACAAAGATGCAGAATGTAAGGGTTGAATGCATAACAATAATTGTAATTCTCAAAGTAAATATTAAAAATATTGCGCATAGATTTCAAATGGCTCGGCCTGGGAGTTATCTCTAATTTTTCATTTCCTTCTTGAAGGGAGCGGATATTTCCACTGCAAAAGATTATGAAGGCACCTCAGTGGTTAAGGCACTCACAAATGTGATGAAGGCACTCTAAAAAAAAAAAAAATCAAAAAAACCGCTCGACGACCACCCTCCCTCCTTGACGGCCCACATATGTTGAAACTTGGAGATCACCTTGCTCCATATTTGAAATCCATGCCGGCTACCATTTTGGTAGAACTAATCATATTTCTGCGTCATTCTTGTCGGTGTGTATTTTCACAAGCTTCAACAACTTCTTTCCAAGCGCGTCTTGTATTCAATGATATCTCATATCAACGCCTAGACTTGAAATGAAAACTGAAGCATGTGGCACGCTGACTAATTGGGTTTCATTCTAATGAATTTCAAAGGGTTAAAACTCGAAATCTAGTGCAAAATTAACCAAAATGACTCCAATCCTATGAGCATCTGTTTATGTATAATTTATTTCTCTGTATATCTTAACCGAAAACCTAATGGGTAATAAGAATAAGACAAAAAGTAATAAAAAACTGAAACATAAGTAGTATGAGATATGGCTCTATAAACACGATAACAGGTAAAGCTGAAAGACACAAAAATAGTAATTGATCCAATATTAATAACTATAATTATCATTATCGGTATCCGAGTCAAAATCAAGCACAGTAATCATCAGTTGCATCGTCTAGTGATTCAGTAGTGCGGATGCATCGAGAACAAGATCTCGTGCTAACAAATTTTCAGTTTCTTTTTCGTGTCATTTTCTCTCTTTTGTTTTCTACTTTTTGTTCATGATAATCGTGGAGGGATTCTCCCAATAATGGTCCTTTGCGTGAAATTCGTGGATGTCCTCTAAAATAAAGTCAGAAATGACTCCTTGTACGGATGTGGAATATTCCTCTTCAGAGTTCATGTAAACTTGTCATGTTGTTAAAAGTATCGTAATTAAGGAATTTTTGGGACAAAATTAGATAACTACACGTGGACAATACAAATGTTAGACAATGACATACATGGAAATTGTTGGGGATAAGATGCATAGAATTTATTATATTCGTGATCATTTTCAAATCATGAATATGACTGAAGAGCATACTCATGTTCCGGAAAATAACCTTTAATGACTCTGAGGATGTTAGTGGAATATTCCGTTGGATCTAATAATTATTTCAGATAAGATCGCATGCATGTCAGTAGTCTCTTTATTAAGATCAAAAAGAAGGAGGGTTTATACATACCTGATTCTATTATGAAAGTGATGCCAAAAATTGCGCGATCTCGAGAACGCCAGAGTTGAGAGAGGGGATTCTTCTCTCCAGCCACCAAGTTCTCTTCTTAATCCTTAGAGGAAATGAAAGGCCTCCAAGAGAGAGCATAGGTCATAGTAGATGATGGTGGAGAGAGAATCTTACCCATGATAAATATAGCATAAAGGAATCATAGTTCAACTCATCATAGATCTAGACGCTTAATTGATAACACGAGTTTCACCCGTGTAGATGAGTCTCACATCTTAATTTAATTACACTCGTAGCTAAGTGTAATTGAAACGTATTTAGACCCAAACCATTAGGCTTAATTAATTCTTTATTTGGTCCAGCAACATAGGCTCATAGAAACGGGTGTATAAATCCAATTAGACTTGTGTAGCTCCAAATTAATTTAGATTCTAATCTAAATAAGTCTAACAATCTCCCACTTGAGCCAAACAAGTCATATTAGAAGGAGGTTATACATAACTTTATGGTACCAAAACTTTATTCGTCAATAAATCACGTTTCAAAAATAATCTGGTGCATTAAGTGTCCTGCTACCGAACATAACGATCGCTACCTTCTATATAATCAAGGTAGGACCTTCTACATCACAAGTTTCAGAACCCTTAACGATATAGATCAAATGTGAACGTGTGGCATGAAAATGTCCTTTGATCAATTAAAATACAATTCCAACCGGTTTTCACTTTATGACTTGAATAAGTCTAACCTTATTGTAAGTCACTAGAGGGGGGTGAATAGGTGACTAGCAAATCTAATACAAAATTAATGCGAAATTAAAAACTAATTATGTAAACTAAATAAACACACTTTGTATACCCAAAGAGTGAGCTAAATTCCCGTGAAGGGTTCTGAACTTCTCCTCAAGATTCCTCTAAACTAAGAGTTGAGGTGCTACTTTAGCTCTCTTGGTTAAATACAAGTGTCAGCAAACAACCCAAGCATATATATCAATAGAGCACAAGTATATCAAGCATATAAGAAATATGAACAATAAGAACATGCAAGATATAAAACACAAATGAGGTGAGAGAGATGAGCAATCGCAAACCCGAGAGAATTGTTTCAAGATTCGAGTACTCTTGCTCTACGTCCCCGCCTTCAACACTATGAAGGATTTTCACTATAATCGATCCCGCAAGATCACTCGGTGTCGCAACACCTACAACAAGCATCCTTAAGAACTCTTGGATCCGCAAGTCTCTCACTTGTTCCCGCAAGAACAACACAACACGAACCCACAAGTTCGCCGAGGCCACACCTCCACAACTTCTCAAAATAGAAGGTGGAACACTTGGTGATCTTAACACTTGATCACCCTCAAATACCCTCACAAACAAAACTTCTATAAGATAGATATGGTTATGAAAAGTTCAAGCTTGTGTGAGAAAAAATAAGATAGATGTGAAAGTGAAAAACTCAAAGAAAAGCTTTTGAAAAACTCAAAAGAATCACTCTTAATAAACACTCTTTGATATGGAAGTTTAGCCTAAAAACTTATTGAAAAACTTCTGTTGGAGATGGGAAAAATGACTCTTAAAAACTCTCTAAAAATCTTGCGTAAAACAGGCCAAAAGATCTCTTATTTATAGGGGATCAAAAATTAGCCGTTATGGCTCAGAATCTGGCCAGAATGGCCTATCGGTCGACTGCCCGCTCGACCGACCAACAGTCAAATTTCTGATCGTTAGAGTCTGGCGGTCGACCGGGCGGTCAACCGACCATAGACCCAAACTGTGCAATCGGTCAAATTTGAGCATAGTTTTGAGACCTAAAACATTAGAATTTAGAAATAACTATAAAAATTTTGTAAATCTTTAAGTCTTCTTTCTTATGCAACTTAAATTAAATCAATATCTTTTCGGAGTTGAAAGTTATCAATATAACACTGAAAGGTGTCAAACCAGAAACTATAAACTATTTTCAAAATAAGAATAAAATTCAACCCAATATTTGACATCTTTATCGTTTAAATCAGAAAATGACTATTAAACCAGAAATGTCGCCCTAAAAGTTATCTTTTAAATGCAATTTAAATCATACTGATTGAGTTTAAGAATAAAAGTTATGGTTAGAAACTATAAGAATATCGAGCAGATCAGCAGAACGGTCGGCCGCACGGTCGACCGAGAAAACCCGAGAGCTCTGCAAACTCAATCGGTTGACTGGTTGGTCAGCCGATTTCTACTGTGGTCGACTGATCAGTCGATTGAGCTCAAGTCATATGGCCTTGTGTACATCTTGTGTGCGTCGGTCGACCGTTCGATCGACCGCCAGCAGCCCAAAAAATAGTTTTAATAACTTTTTAAAATACATCTTAAATTTCATAAAATCCTTCCTCCTCTCCTCTTATTCTATCCTCTTCTACTCCTTCCCCTCCTGCTTCTTCCTTCTCTTCTTCTCTTCTTGAATTTTCCTCTTTTTCTTCTCCTCCTGCAGCTGCCTCCTCTTCTCCTCCTCTTTCTTTCTCCCATTCTCCTTCTCCTGCTCCTACTCCTTTTTTCTCTTCTCCACCTCCTCCTTCGCAGTAGTGGATGCTCTCAGCAGCTCTTCTTCTTCTTCCTACTTCACATTTTTTTGCTGTTTTTTTAATTTTCTTTTTTCTCTTCTCTCTCTTCTCTTTTTCTTTAATTCAGCCTTGAGAGCTTTTTCATCCTCCATTTTTTCAATTTTTCTTTCAGCTCAACAACATATGCCCTCAAGTATTTATTTTCATTCCTTAAAATTTCTAATTCTTCAGCTTGTTCATCCCGTGGTGTTGGCAAATAACCTGCAACAGTTGGTTCTTGTTCTCGCGTTGTCTCCTCAACTATTTTGACAGGTTCTCGTTCTATTTTCGCCGGGATGTTAACTTCAATATTTATCTCCTCTTTCTCTCCTTCATCTTTTTCTTCTTCATCATCATCTTCAGTAGGAAGGACAATCATAATTTTTTCATCATTCGAAATGTTTGTCATTCGATTAAAAATCTGAAAAATCATGTTAAACAAACATCAATATAAAATTAACCTGTTAGTTCTGCTACTTATATCACAGTAAATGAAACTTGTATTAGAAGAGCTATCAAACAAACTGCGACTATGGCTGTTGTCTTAAATTTTAACTATAAGCCAAATAAATCAGTACTGCGACTATAGTCGCATTACAAATTTCATACTAAATTCGTCCTGACTCAGATACTACGATCTCAGACTCATTCAAAATCAAGAAAATAAAGAAACTGCGACCATGGTCTCACTTCACTTATAACGTAATGGAAGGGACTGCGACTTTGGTCACTGTCCACTGAAATTTTAGCAGAGGAACTGCAACTTGATCGCTGACATAAAATTTAAAAATAAATATATAAAAGACTAGTGAAGAGTCTTGGTCGCTAACTATTAAAAACTAACCTTATCTCCTTCAACATCATTAAGATCAATTTCAAACAGGGCCCTGCTAATATTTTGGAGCTCCCATCTTACTGCCCGTAGAGTTTTGTCCTCCAAACCATTCCTCGGTTCAAAAATAACAGCCCTTTCATATAGCCAATACTGCAACATATATTAGTATATTAGTTTATATAAACACTGTTAATATATAAGTAATATTCAACAATGTTTACTAACTATATTATTCATACTTACAATAATGACAATAATTTGTGCGAAGCATCCTTGCAACTCAAATGTGGTGTGCCTGAAGATGTTCATTAACTCAATCAGAAATTATCAAATAGATTTAGCTAAGCATATGGTCTTCATCAACTGAATATTCGCAATTTGTTCAACTATATACCACGGCACCGTGCATTTACTGTCAAAAAAGAATAGAGTGGACGACATAGACAGGATGATAGTTGTGAAGTCTTGAGCTGTAAGTCTTTACATGTCTCTTATAATTTCATTTAGAGTCACTTACTGCTCAAGCTGTTCATTCTTTTTCATATTAATTCTGTCCTCCTTCTTTTCTTCACCAGAAGATCATCCAAAACTTCTTCAATGAATACTTTCGTGATCTTCTTTATATTTGAAAAATAATATTTTATAACACCCTGTTCTTCAGTGCACAGGTCTTATTTATAATAAAATCTGACCCAATTATAGGTAGGTTAAAAGTTAAGGCAACATCCTCTACTGTAAACTCAATTTGTTTGCCCCCAATTAGAAAGATCATTGACTCCTATCATACTGGTTTACAATCTTCAGTACACTTATGTTTGATTTCAAACCTTTGTCAGAACCAAACTCCTCATTATAGAAGGCCATGAAAATTACACCAAATGGGGTCTCCTTTATCACATTGACAAAATCTGCCTGAATGTGTTTTTAAAATGTTCTAATGAATTCACACATAGGCTTTAGGATTGATTGCATAGGACAAATCTTCAGTTCTTACTTACCTATATATGCAGAAACATTAACAACATAAGTATAAAATTAAAAAAATCACAGTCGCAGTATTTTTAAGTAAATTTGGAAAAGAAAAAGGACTACGACATTGGTCGCAACAGTAGATAATAAAATATAATACACTGCGACCAAGGTCGCACTGTTAAATTATGCTGTGATAGAGGTCACATTTTTTTAATTAACCCAATTAATTAACTAATGAGGACCTTGACCAATGATTCAGAGCACTACGACCCTTGCTTCATCATAATGCGACCAGAGTCGCAATATCCTATTAAGCTAACTTAGTAGAACAGACTGCGCTCCAGGCCCCAAAAAGGGAGAGAAGGGACGACAACACTGCGACATCAGTCGCAGTGTTTTAAAAAAAATAATCTTAAAAACAAAATGGACGTTAATAAAATTTTAAAAAAATATTTTTTCACAGGCTGCGACCAAGATCGCAGTAACTTATTAAGCTAATATAAAGAACTGCAACCAAAGTCTACAAAATAAAAATAAAAAATATGATGAACTTGGTCGCAGTGTTAAAAATTTTAAAAATAAATCTCTAATAAGATCGTTAATTCCTATTTACTTTTCAACTTAAAATGTGACTTGGATTAAAGTTTCAGGGTAAAATTTAAAAATATTGTTTCAAATCGCATAAATAGATTTAATTTTATTTTTACATCTTTAAACAAAAAAAGTGACTCTTTTACTCTTAATTCATGGTCGTAAGCTTTTAAAATAAAAAATTTAAATAATTATTTTTTAAAAACCAATATTCTTGAAAATTTTAAGAAAAATCAAAATTTTCCCGAAAAAATTCAGTATTATTTTCTTCTTTGAAATTAAAATTCAAAACTGAATAAAAAAAAAATCAGTGCAAGAGTCACTTTTGAATCGAAGTTAAATTAAAAGAGGGAATTTTGTTTAAAAAACAAAAAAATTTGGAAATCACAACTGAAAAAAATCAAACTATTAAGGGCTAAAGAACCCCAAAAAATAAGTTTTCTAGGTTTCCCTTTACCTTTTTCCGCAAATGATTTCTGAGGCGCCATCTTGATCAGATCTTTTTTTTAAGAAAACAAATTTTTGTACGCAATTGTTCGAAAAGTTTATGAATCAATAACACTAAATTTTTTAAAATGATGAAAAATTCATATCTATAATTTTTTTAGAAGGAAAGGTTTTACATACAGTAAAAAGTTGTAATAGAGGGTATTTTCATCAAAGAAATTGTTGAAGTGACTATGGCTTATTCGAGCGAGATTTTTTGGTTCTTTGTACCAAAATTTTTGACAAATGCATTGCTATTATGTTGCCACGTCCCGCCGGCTGAGAAACTCTCTCAGTTGGCGGCTGAGATACAATAACCATATATATATATATATATATATATATATATATATATATATATATATATATATATATATATATATATATATATATATAATATATATATAGGGGTTACTGTACCTCAGCCGACGGCTGAGAGAGTTTCTCAGCCCGCGGTGACGTGGCTGAATATATGCCACAGATCGGCCGCAGAGTGTAGGCGCCAAAAAAAACAAAAAAATCCCGCCTAAACATTCGTGAATCAAAATGACAAAAATACCCCATAAATCTCGCCTAAACATTCGTGAATCAAAATGACAAAAATAATCCATTTTAACCTCTAAACGGACATAAACTCATCCACAAACAAAAATTACCTAAAATAATTTTCAGTTGAATATATCTACAGTTATAAAATTCGTAATTCTACTACATCGAAAATATAATAGAGAAAAAATTGGATGAACATAATGTGAAATAAACAGAAGCATGCCTTCTGTAACAGAATTCTCACCGTTTTACAAATTTCGCGATCATAGCCGCAGTCATAACATAATAAAACTTTCAATCATTGCGACCATGGTCGCAGACTTAATACAAAATAACTTTCAATTTTAAATGACGACTGCGACAATAGTCGCAGTCATAGTATAACAAAAACTTTTTTATATCACGCATGACCATAGTCGCATTCCTTATAACATAAAAAAAATAACAGACGAAAACATATTATCGTACAACACTGCGACCTCCTTTAGCACTGCGACCAAAGTCGCAATCTTTTTTCGCATGCCTTATGTAAAAGATTTTTAAAATTTTACAAGGTAGTTTAGCCATGCGACCCTGAGATCAGTTCGCGTATATCACATCTTATAAAATACTATATTAATTACACTAAATTTAATGAAGTAATTAATAATTTATCTACCGTGTAACAACAACAGTTTAGAAAAAGAGATGCACTAATGTTAATCACGATAAAGGAAAGATGTGCACCATACGTAATCTAAAGATATAGGCAAAACATTCTATAACAAGTTTATTTGTACTTCACGTAATAAACCTCTGAAAAAAAGGAACTCTTCGAATTCTCCAGCCATAACTCTTCAACCTATAACAATTATTATTAATATTCATGTTCTTTCACATTATTGACCTTTATATAGTGCTTGTAACTAATATATTATCTCATATCTAAAAACTATATTTTTGCTCCTTTTCAATTTGATTTCAAAAACTTCCAGAAAAACAATTCATTCTTGAATCATGTCTTCCCCATCTTCTTCCTCTGAATACTCAGAATTCAACTTCAATCAATCCCCCATTGGTCCTCTTTCTTCAGGGTATTCTAGTGAATCTGATACCAGTCTGGAATCTGATACCAGTCTGGACTTCACTCCTTTTGACTATCTCACTACATCAAATAATATTTTAACTGATCCTCCTATTCATGATGATGATGAAGTTTTCATGTGGGTTAGTGAGGAGGACATTATTTCTCTGCCACTTGACGGAGGCATGCTTGATGAAAGTATGTCCTCTGATGCTATAGGCTCGCTTTCTCGCAACGGATCGGACGAAGAGCTTGATAGAGACGATCCATTCTGGGAGTTTATCGATGAACCAAAACAACCTCAAAACAGGAAGATGATGAGGAAATAAGTGATGAACAGGAAGACCAGGAGAATGAAGAAGACGAATCTGCTTATCATGGTGATGATGACGAGGAATAGGATTTCCTGATCTTCTGATATTCAACGTTATTTTGTCTTCTCTTAAAGCTTTTAATGCTCTTTTTTTGTAAGGTCTCTTTCTCACCATATTATGTTATAAATAAATTTACTTCTATCTGCAAAATAATCTTTCACATTTTTAAAATACATACAAAGTATACCGTATAGGTATTAATTCTGCATCTTATCTGAAATAATGGTCGCAGTACTCATATTATAATTACATATAAAACTGCGACCATGGTCGCTTGATGGGGAGATTCTGTCTCCTCGTTTTAAATTACCACAAGTGCACGGTCGTTCGATGTAGCACTTGAGGGTCGGTCCACAGGGACAGGTGGTTCTTTTAGTTTCAACACTTCTAAACGAATTGATCAAAGGTTTTGTGAGAGTTTGTGGGTTATTTGAACTAATTATAATAAAAGAAAGTCAAGCACTTAGGATTGAATCCCCTAAACTAGCATCAAGCGGTCAATTTTGGTCTCCATACCAGTTTGTAATACACACCAAATCTCTATGTCTAAGAGGCACATTAATTCTGAACATTAGATTTAAGCACAAGCTATTATCCAGTTACATAGTCCATCAAAGATAAATTTACTAAATTAAACAAATAACATAAAGGCAATAAATCTCTAAGCATGAACTATTAACCTCCGATACATAGCCTGTCAAAAATCCGATTATTCTAGAAATTAATTTCCTAAAAGTAGTAGGTCAACTGGTGTGCATACAGTCATAATTAGGAGAATGACTCGGTCCACAAGAATTAAGTCTAAGTTCATCTCCCCTAAGCACTTACAAAACGTTTAGCAACTCATGCTAAAATTCCAAATACAAAAATATTCTATATAATAGGTACACATTAATAAATAATCTAACAAATTGCAATTAATCGTTAACTAAAATTGAATACACAAAGTTGCAATTAATAAAAACCAAAACAAAAACAAAAACAAAAAATCAAAATCCAAACAAACTTACCCTACATGCACTTGCAGGCTTTGCTCCTGTTGTGTACAGCTGCCTTAATAATGATGAAACAAAAGGTTGAAAAAAAATATTTTAATATGAAGAAGTCGGCAAAAGAGAGCATGCGGCCATAACACGATGCCAAAAGAAAAAAATCCTCCTAATAATTAAAACCCTAAAAAAAATAAAACACTAAAACCTAGATGACCGCCCCTTATACAGCAGCCCTCTCTATTCCTTATATAATAAGGAATATTTACAAAACAGCCCCTTAACAATTACATATTACAAATTAATTCAGTTTTGACTCAGACTGATTTTTTAAATGACTAATACAGGCGGTCAAATGTTGGAATCAGCGAAAACTATCAACATGAAAGTTGTAGATCTTCGAATTCTCTTTCCGTAGACACCTGGATGACCATTTTTGAGATCCTGTAGCCAAAGTTATGGTCAAAATATCGCAACATGCTCGAAAATCATCCTCCAATCTTTTACAAATTGCGGCATTTAATTGCTGAAAGTATCCGGATTCCTCTTTTTTTTTCTTTTACCTATTCCCTGCAAAATATAATCAAATATACCCGTAGTAGCATTATTTATATACAAATAATAGATAATTAGGAGTATAAAAATGGTATAAAATCATGCTGATCATCGTTGTCCAGTCATAAACAGTTTGATAGTTTTACATTCAATAAAGATATAAACAGCTCCCATGGTCGCAGTCCAAAAATAAATTATATGAACAGATAATACTGCGAACATCATCGCAATCCTCTCAAATCAGTATATTATGTTATAAATAAAATTTACTTCTATCTGCAAAATAATCTTTCACATTTTTAAAATACATACAAAGTATACCGTATAGGTATTAATTCTGCATCTTATCTAAAATAATGGTCGCAGTACTCATATTATAATTACATATGAAACTACGACCACGGTCGCTGTCTAGTCATAGACAGTTTGATAGTTTTGCATTCAATAAAGTTATAAATAGCTCCATTGGTCGCAGTCCAAAATAAATTATATGAACAGA
Organism: Agave tequilana; assembly: GCA_038442645.1. Classification (NCBI taxonomy): domain Eukaryota; kingdom Viridiplantae; phylum Streptophyta; class Magnoliopsida; order Asparagales; family Asparagaceae; genus Agave; species Agave tequilana. The sequence continues at coordinate 18,296 of JAVJIF010034747.1, forward strand.
TAATACTGCGAACATCATCGCAATCCTCTCAAATCAGTATATTTCACTGTATATTTCACTGTAAATCGCAAATTAGAAAATTGCCACTGTTCTCCTTAAACACTGCGACCATAGTCGCAGTCCTACGATTGCCACTGTTGTTCTTAAACACTGCGACCATAGTCGCAGTCCTACTTCGCATGCAATAAGTTACAGTGAAGATCAAACATATAAAACCATACATAAACTGCGACTATAGTATTAGTCCTTAGACACCGTTATTACATATAACTTAGCAAAAAAACTCACCCAAAAAAAAATGATGTCGTGAGTACAGCGACCATAGTCGCAGTACCACGACTTGCTCTCGTTAAGCACTGTGATCATAGTCGCAGTCCTTATCCGAATTCAATATGTAAAAAAAATAATAATTATACATTACATGCGAAAAAAAGTAAAACTGTGACTATATTAAAAAATTATTAAATTTCAAATCAGATAACAAAAAAAATAATAAAGAAGGATTCAAATTAGTTTCGTGATTTGATAAAAAAAAATGTTTGCAGTTTGGCCGCAGTTATAAAAGATAATTGTGACAAAATTGAGTAACGTCAGAAAATATAAAATTATAATAAACTATACAAATCTATTGTCTTTTACAGCAGGGCTATTTAGTAATTTCAACTATTTCGGTAAGCGGGCCGTCCTTTCTAATGTGGCTAATAATGTGCCACGACACCGCAGGCTGAGAGGGTCTCTCAGCCGTCGGCTGATATACATTTTTCTCATATATATATATATATATATATATATATATATATATATATATATATTCATTACTTTTCTTCCATCCTTTTCTCTTTCCTCACGAAATGTTTATCTCCATATTCTCTTTTTTTCCTGAAAAACTCAATATTAGATAAACAACAGCAACAACGAAACGTGATCTTGTCTTATGCAATATGATATATTATCGCAACTTGTTATGTCGCAACTTGAGGAAAAAAAGAAAAAAACTAACTTCAAACTCATGGTGAATGTGAAGGCTCATTGTAATCCATATACGGTGATTGTAACATTTCGTCTTTTTCTTTGTAAGTTGGACTACGAATAGTCCACGTGCAAGACCCATACCCAGCCCCAACGGTTCGAACACAGAAAACACATGTTTGTTCGGCAAAAAAAAAATAGGGAAAAAATAGGTTTTTATTTTGACTTTGGATGAGAGAAAATTAGCCGAGCTGATTTTTCTCTCTAAGCTGTGAAAGATTTTCTCTTCAAAGAGAGAGTTAAACTCTCAAAAAACTGACAGTAACATACCAGTTCACCTTTCTTGAAAATTTTTAATATTACTAGTTTTCTAATTTCTATTTTTTATTAGAAACAGACTTCAAAAGGACACACCGTCGGGGAAACCCATACCCTAATAATGACATCACTTCTTGTGGGCCCATGGAACACATGTCAGTCGTTGGTTCTTGATTTTGGGCCTATAAATTGTGATCCAGTCCAAGTAATAAAATCAAGCCCACAAACCGAACTCAATGATGAGCTCCTCTTCAGTCCCCTTCGGTTTCTTCGTCTTCTTCCTTATTCTCCTCTCAGTCTCAGTCTCAAAATGCGGAGCAGAAGAGGAACAGAAAATGAAATAACCTCTCCTTCTCATTCTTCTTCATCTGGGTTGTTGAGATTGGGGAAGAGAGATGGGGCATTCAAGATCCTGCAGGTCGCCGACATGCACTACGCCGACGGCCGAGACACCAAGTGCGAGGACGTGTTCGAGAGCCAGATGCCGACATGCTCCGATCTCAACACCACCGCCTTCATTTATCGGGTCATTCAGGCCGAAAATCCCGATCTCGTCGTCTTCACGGTCAGTTTCTTTCTCTGTCTTCATTTTGGAATTTTTCTTGTCCTTTTTTTATTTTTTCCCCCCATTGATGTGAAATTGGGGGAATCAATGAAGAATATCTCTAATGTACAATATAAATAAATAATATATGTTTGGTTGTAAAGTCACATTCAAATTACAATTTTATCCTCAGAGTCAGGAGCCTGCACAAACCAGAATCTTAATTTATTCAGAATTCTGTAAAAGAATAATCTATTTAATTAGAATTTCATTCTAGTTCTTCACAAAAACAAGCTGAAAAATCTAAACCTATAACTAGATATTATTAGTGGTGATAGGCTGGAGGGTGACCTCCATCCTTCCCTCAAAGCTATTATTCAATGGTCTCAACTAACTTTTCATGACTTTGATGCATTTTCATTGTATGGGGTCCATTTGTTTTGGCAACCTAGTGATCGGGGGCTTGGTTGACTCACATAGGCCTTGAGTATGGACATGACAGTGAACAAGTTAGTAGCGATGTTATGTGGTGGATTGTCTACTAATTAATATTCAAGGGAGGGATTAGCCTTAGCAATTGTTTTTTTTTTTTTTCCCTGAAAGAGTCATGTTAGGGGGTCAGAGTTTAGGGGCCCATTATTTGCCTCGTATTTTGTCATGTACAATGGAGAATTGGACACCAACCGTGAAATAGTAATGACCCAATTGCAAGAGTGCAGCTCTATTGGATGTAAGTATGACCATATATCACCCACTTAAGTATTGAAGAATATTTTTCTTATTCCATAACCCATTAGTCATACTCGGAATTTCTTAAACCAAATTCCCATAAAAAATGATGAATTACATGGACTAAATCAGTACGTTGCTAAAGTTGAATCATGAACTCTGTAGTTTCTGTTTCATGTTTTTATGCCGCAATAGAATGAATAGATTATGCCTCAAGGCGTTCACATCTATATTTATGAAAAATCTTGGTTTTCCTGTCCTTATCCATGTTTAATCTCTGCTATTGAATTCTTTTTATTAGAAATTACTATTTACAAATAACAGCAAGTTCTGATCATAGCTTATTTGTTGAGATTGATCTTAGCCTACCTTCTTTGGCAATGTTTTATGCAGTGTGATGGCCCTAGTAGACTTAGGTGTATGCCTTCTACAATGGGCATTCCCTTTAGTCCGCCAATAGATAAACAAAATTAGAATTCAGATGACTGTGGACACTCAAATTTTGAATTTGAAATACACCGAATTCCTGAAATCCAATATTGCATACAAAATGCACTGCATTATAAGATACTACATCTAAAAATGCAAAGTATTTAACATAATTTCATTATAATTTATGCAGAAAGAGAACTCATTATGTGCAGAACATTTTAGATAATTATATTATTGAAATCTTTGTTTGACTACTATGTATACAGATAGGATTGTAAAGAGATTTATATTGATGACAGTACCTATTTTCAAGTACAATAAGATTCTTTCCCTTTTTCTTTATTTTTATTTTTTTTTCACTTGCACAGTTTAGGTTAGAGGGAAAAAGTGTTTCTCCCAACAAAAGAAAAATGTGAAGGAAATAAAATGGTCACAGTTGTAGGAATAACCTTTTCATCTCCAGGAGATCCATGCTTAGTTCCAATAGGAAAATATATATTATATAGTTTTGTCTCTTAATGATTAATTCTAATTCTAAAATAGGAATCTGAACATTGCGTATTTAAGGTTTAAGAGTTGCATTTAAATTATTCTGTATGTTCTCACATGTCCTGCAAGGTCTGCAATATACATTTGGCAACAACTTCTGATGATAACAGTAATGCTAAATGGACTCAGAAGTCACGTGGGATGCAAGAACGGTAATGCAAATTTAATCCTGGCACTGATTACGTTATGTGTTGCAATCAGGGTCAGATAGTCTTTTAGGCTTGGGCTCCAATTAGCATGTCTGAGTCTTCATTCATTGCCCACTTCTACTTGATATTATCAGTGGTATCCACTGCATGCACCTAGGTAACCGGTGCAGGATTGAGACTCCGTTATGGTGAGACTTTCTCCACTACTGTAATCCTACTACTGACTGGTTCTGTCTCAAGATTCACATTGTCGACACATGAATTCAGCACAAGTAACCAGGAACGTATGAAGTGTTGCTCCATTTAGTATTAAATGATACATTTCACCACTTTCCATAATTTTCCTGGACAAATTGTATGTGTCCCATGATGACAAGGGAAAGTTTCAAGTCTTTTGACCCATGTATTCTGTAATTTTCCTGAATGTTAGTGTTTCCTAAAACATATATCCCAGGGTCACTTGTCACAAAGTATATCTGTTTTTTTTCAAGTTTTTATCTAAATTTTTATTGTTATATGATGAATATATATTCCAACGCTTTATTAAATATCAACAATCAGACGACTTAACGTAAAACCCAGTTCATTCGGGAACACAGACTTGCAGTCAGTTGGTCAAATGATTTACAAATTACAGTTTAATATGGTAATCTATAGACATTTTCCCTGAAAAATTGAGGTACTGCTAAAAGACATCCTCAGGGATTAAATGTTCAGTAATTTAAGCAATTCTTGTTTGCTACTCTATTCTTCCAGTTTCACATATTCATCTTCGTTCAGTTCTGTAGTTCTCTTCCTTACAATAAATTTCTTAAAACAGTGTCAACGAAAATACTCAAGTATTGAGCTTTTGGACCAGGTGACAACATCTATGGCTTTGACTCAACTGATGCGGCCAAATCAATGACATGGCATTCGCACCAGCAATCTCACTCAAGCTGCCATGGGCAGCAGTTCTAGGCAACCATGACCAGGAAGGCACGCTTTCTCGCGAAGGCGTGATGTGGCATGTTGTGAGAATGGCACACACCTTATCCCGAGTAAACCCTGTCGGAATGGACATTGACGGATTCGGGAACTATAATTTGGAAGTGTCAGGGGCTGAGGGATCAAGTCTTGCGAATAAGTCTGTGTTCAACTTGTTCTTTCTAGATAGTGGGGACTACTCAACAGTTCCTTCTATTCCTGGTTATGGCTGGATTAAGCCATCCAGCAAGTTTGGTTCCAGCAAACGTCAACCCGCCTACAGGTTCATTTAAAGCAATTTTCAATTTTCCTGCTTCCATATAATGAAACCTAGGATGCACACCCAACATCTATACAATTCAAACTTAATTTTGCTGAAACTTAAATGGTCAGAATCAGTGGACGGTTTTCTATAGGGAGCATTTGTAGGCATAATGCGATCGGATGAACCAAATAGTCCAAAGCTTGTAATGTGTATGACCCTATTTCAAATGTCATATTGTGGACTGATTTGAAAAATTTGCTCTTTGTTGTAGAAAGAGTACACAAGCAAACCACAAGCCCAGAAAGATCCAGCACCAGCCATCACATATTTCCATATCCCATTGCCAGAATTCAGCAGCTTCGACGCATCGAATTTTACAGGAGTCAAGCAAGAAGGCATCAGCTCACCATCCATTAACTCGGGTTTCTTTACAACAATGGTAGAGTCTGGAAACGTGAAGGCTGTATTCACTGGTCATGATCACTTGAATGACTTTTGTGGGAAGCTCACTGGCATTCAGCTCTGCTATGCCGGCGGGTTCGGCTATCATGCTTATGGGAAGGCAGGGTGGTCAAGGAGGGCTAGGGTTGTATCAGCATATCTGGAGAAGACTGTCAATGGTGAATGGGGAGGAGTGAAATCTATTAAGACATGGAAGAGGCTCGATGATGAATTCCTCTCCACTATTGACTCTCAGGTTCTGTGGAACAAGGGCACCAATGGTAAGATCTTCGAGCTCTGGAATTATTATTCACTTTAGACTGTTATTAGTTAGTATTGGCTTATATTGTTCAGTTTGACAGTTATCCAAATTGTCCAAATTGTTGCCAACCTTATAAATAGCCAATTCCATACGCTTCTAGGTTTTGGTTGTCCCAAAATTCATACCGCAGGGAGTTGTCCCAAAATTCATACGTCATCCCTGGTCATGTTCAGAATGGACTTATTAGGATTGGAGGCAGTAACACATCCAACCTGATGAAGCCCTATTTTGCCAGATTAGACGGAGGAAATTAGCTGAAGAAATTTCGATCATTATTATGAAGATTTGGGTAGTTGAGTTCAGTTTGCGGTCTTGGTAATTATGATGTAAATTTCATTTCTAGAAGAATTTTAATATTAGTTATAATGATTATATGGTTGAGGAAGTGCATTCGTTTAGTTAAATTGTTATAGAATTGGTATCTGAAAATGATTCCTCCCATAGATAGATCTCAATTAAAATTTTGAAATAATTTGAGAAAAATCGTCTTTAAGTAGAAGTCTAACTAGTAATCACACAAAGTGCATGAATCTGAGCAAGACTGATTAACAAAAATAAATGACTTTATTGACATTGACTAACGTTCTATGTTAACAGTTGCACTATTTAATGAAATTTGTGAGTATATTGCAACTGTTCATTATTATAGAGAATACTCTGAATTGTTCACTTAATATCTATGTAACACGGACACTTTTATCATTGAATCATGTCATGTCCGAAATGTGTCCGACACACATGTCATGTGCATTTTTAAGAATTTGCCATGTATCCGCGTGTCATCTCTGTGTCGGAGTGGCCGTGTGCCCATGTACGTGCAACATATATTTTATAGATGATACGTGATATTTTTTTTAGTTAATGTTGTAATAGTCCATGCCCTAGTGTCATTACAAATTTCACAGTGTGACTATAAAACATTCATTCAAGAAACATTACTACATAAACTGAAATCTGGGTGGTAGTTTAAGGAAATTCCTAGCGCAATTAATGACTAGCACCTCCCCTTGCAGTCATATCTCAACTCTTGAGGAACTGGTTGTTTAGAGGGTGCACTTAGAAAATTCCTTCTACATATCTATATAGTTTCCTAGAAAATTTCCTAGCTGACTTAGTGAATCATCTTGATGAATTTTTGTTGGGGGATCCTTAAGGATGGATAGACAGAACTACTATCTTCTCGTTCTGATCGCCAAGAAAAATACGCCCAAGGAAGTCGAAGATTTTAGTTTATGCCTATTTGTCTGATCAACGACATAGTCAAAATTATTGTCAAGATCCTACCAACAGACTTGGTAGGAGACTGTCAAACGGATTTCATTAACAAGAGATATATTTGGGATGAATAAATTACCGTACTAAAAATTATCCACATTTTTGCAAAGAAGCAACCAGTGTTTATTCTCAAATTGGATTTCCAAAAAGCCTTTGATTCAGTGAATGGGATCGCTTGATTGAAAGCCTGTCAGCCAGATGATTTGGACCGCAATGGTTATCCTCGATTAGAGATTGGTTGGCCTTAGGATAGACTAATGTCTTCATCAATGGTACTCCACGAAGGGAGATTAAGTGTACAAGAGGTTCAAGACAAGGAGACCCTCTTTGGCTCTTTCATGGCTTCTATTTGTTCTAGTTGCTAATGGTTTCAACCACATGTTAGTCAGATGTCGGAGAGCTGACCTCCTCGAAGGGTTGGACATGAAGGTGGCACTAACTCTTTAGTTAACTTGCAATTTGTTGATGATACTTTGCTCTTTGGTAAATGTAACATCAAACAGGCAGCCACACTCAAGACGGTTCTTTTCACTTTGAAATGTGGTATGGTTTGCATATCAATTTCCACAAAAGCTCAATGTTTTTCCTTGGACATAACGACATCACAACTTACTTGACAGCCCTACATTCTCAACTTCCCAGTCAAGGTGTTTCCTACCAAATATCTAGCCATCCCCATCAGACCGAGACCCCTAAAAAAGAGACTTCCCTTGTGGAGTCTTTAGAGATGAACTCTAAAAAAGAGACTTCCCTTGTGGAGTCTTTAGAGATGAACTTGGAATGGTGAAAGGGAACCTACTTTCTGTGGGAGGTTGCATCACACTTTTCAACTCTTCTTTGTCAGCAACCCATCTAAATATTTCCTATCTTTTTTTAATTTGCCGAAATGGGTAGAAAATAAAATTGACAGAATTAGGAAAAAAATTTCGCTGGAGAGGCACTTTGGAGAATGTTAAAGACAATAATTTTGTTCGATGGGACATTGACTTTAAATCTAAAGGGGAAGGGGGTTTGGGCATCGCTAACCTGAGGATCATGAATATGGCCTACCTTAAGAAATGATGCTGAAGAGTACAGAGTCTTAGAAACTCCCCACTTACCAATCTCCTGCATGTTTGATATACCGCCAAGCAATCTTTGTGGCAAAACGCAGAGGTTCTTTATAACAGCTTCGCCTTTTTGAAAGGAACAGAGGAAGTTAAGGACACCTTTTTTTTTCTTTTTGTTGTTGCCTTGTTTTTCATAGGAGATGGATCAAAAATTGACTTCTCGAGAGACATAGTGTGGTAATACCCCTCTCTTAGTTCTCTTCGTCGTTGCTTTCAACCATAGAATCTATCAGGATTTTTCAATTAAAGACCAATGGCGGAGACACAGATGGTGCTCCTTTTTTTTATCATCCAGTCCCTCTCCTCAGGAAAAGGTAAGTTGATTTCCTTCCTACAGGATTAGAAACCAATTTTTGAGCAAAACGATGAGATAAAATAGAGACGAGAGATGAAAGGTAACTTTTCAGTGAGGTCGTTTTTCAAATTCTTTAACCTAGGAGGGGTTAAATCTAGTTTGGCAAGAATTATTTGTGTTTCAAAACTTCTCTCAAACAGAACGTTCCTTTGGTTGGTGTCTGAGAACGTTATCCTGACTTTTAAGGTTGGTAATGGGTCGTGTGGTGTCGTGTTCAAGCAAGCCCAGGCATGACGCACATAAAAACGCCTAGGTCTAGACAAGGTGCAGAGTATTGTATGGGCCTAAACGTATACGCCCGTGTATCATCCACTAGGTACTGGGCCAGCCTACCTATCGTGTTAGGCCGGACTATTCGTGCTTGAATCTTGTTGGCCCTTTTGTGCTGGATTTGGGCCTCTTACTTTGTGTTATTGTTAACAATGCCTACTTCACATGCTTTGTGCGTAATTAGTTTATAAAATAGTCAATTTTGTACAGATTCATACATGAAATATAAGGTTGGTAAATGGGCCGGGCTGGCTTGAAAATTTTTGTTAAATGGGCTGGCCTGATGGGCTCTGGGCCTGTCTCGACCTGGCCCAGCACGGCCTAGTGAAGGCCTGCATGGAGTTCCGCTGGGACGGTGCGATGGCTCGGCCCAATCAACACTGAATTCAGTCAATCTTTTCAAGTGAGTTTAAGTTTATATTGTAATTCAATTTTAGTCATTGATTTGATACAATCTCAGCCATTGATCAATATCTAATTTAAATTTCAAAACTCAAATTGAAAAGTTGACTCTCAACAGTAAGTTCTCAACACTCAAAATATTGTTTGAAGTTTTCTTTAGAATGATTGTCACAAATGTCATTTCTCTTCTCAATTGATTTTTTTATGGAAAAAAACAATTGACTCTTAAACTTGTTGCTTTTCTGATTAAAATGGACATGAAATAAATACAAAATAGTAGGCTAAATTCTAACACAAATGGGCCGACATGATGCAAGCACGAATGGGCCAGCCCATGGGCTGACTCAAGGCATGTGAGCCAGTACACGGGCTTATATGTATAAGCCCATATATTACTATGAGTCGTGCATTGGCCTAGGTGTTTTTACATGGGCCAGGACTGAGCTTGGCTGGATACGGAACAACATGGCCCATTACCAACCCTAATAAAATGAATAGAATTAAAATCTAGCAATTAGATATAAATTAAAAGGTAAACCTTTAATTCAATTATATATCAAGGTAATTGCAAAAAAAGAGTCACAAAGTAAGTTAATTTCTGATGACTTCAATGTAATCCATTTTAAATCTTATCCACTCTAAGATAGATTTAACTTAATTTAGATGAAGAGATGAGATCAATATATGTAATTTTGTCGGCCCAATGAAGCTTCATTCGTGTCCGAACTGAACTGGGTTGTGCTGTGGGTCATGCTAAGCCTAAGCCGAAGCGAGCCCAGTCACGGCCAAAAATAAGTGGGCCATAAATTTGCCAGCCCAGACATGGCTCAGAGTCTTGTTTTGATTATCCATTTATCAATATTTTCGTGCCGACCCAGGCCCATTACCAGCGCTATGTGACTTTGGACAATCTTATTAAGAGAAACTGGCGTGGACCAAACTATTGCGTCCTATGCAAGTATGCAGATTTCGTGGAGCACATCATTTCCTGTCACTTCTTTTCTAAGATATAGGAACTTCTCATAGACAAGATAGGTATCAAGACTTCTCCCCCGGAGGTCCAATCTCTTTGGGCAGGTTAGCGCCTCACTTCGATGTCATCCTGTAGTCGCACTCTGTGGGACAGAGTGGCTACTGCTCAGTGCTGGGGACTGTGGAGGAAATGCAACAATAAAATTCAGGGACGCGCTAGCAGCCTAATATCAGACCTTTTGTCACAATTTTTTGACATCTTATTTTGGACAGGTCTTTCTTCCTCAGATACAGCTATAACAGAGTCAGGGCCCTCATGGGCGCCTCATCCAGAACCACACCCACTATCAATTCAAACACATCTAAAGATGACAAAGGTGCCTCTCAGGATAACGGCACCGAAGAGAGTGTCCGATCCGGCCTCCAGCCGATTGGCACCCTCCTTTAGTTGGAGGTTATCTTTTGTTTAGTTCTTTTGTACTCCTAGAAGTAATTTTGTATTTCGTACTTCTGAAAATCCCTTTACCTTTATCTTTGTTGCTTTTCTTGTACACGTACTACTGTTTTTTTAAGCTCTCTTTAATGGAATGTAGGGGAGTTTTCTCCACTGTTTCAACTTGATGAATTCAGATGCTTAGTTATTTCTGTGGCACTTCACATGTCAACTTCATATGAATAATGGAGTTATGATATCTTAGTTATTATTTTCAAAAAAAAATTGAAGTGTTGATCAATTGTTGTTTGATGTCATGAGCAGGGAGGCGTAGAAAGGGAACAGGTGGACATTGAGCTAACTGTTGTGCAGTGAAGTCCATATGTGCGAAAATCCAACTCAGAAACTTTGATGAATAAGAGAATGTGTCATAAAAGCTATATATGTTGTGATCAGAGATCTCCACTATACGTGTGGTTCTAGATTTGTAGGTGAGTGAATGAATACAACAAGAGATGTTTTACATTGTTTATCACCTGCTCAAGTGTCTGTATTTCTTACAGAATCCTATATATAAATTTTTAGATATCAACTCTTCCAAAATTTTACTAGGATATATTGGGAAGAAATGTTATGTGAGAGAAACTATTGATGTAGTTTTGATATGATGGAAACAGTACAAAGGTGAATGCTAGATTTTAAAGATATATGTGCAAGTAAAGATGTAATGTTGCCATTTCTTTTGTGCCCTTTTGTGTACATGTACTAGATATTTTTCTCAAGTGGATTTGCAGTAAAATGAAGATGTATAGTTCTGTATAGCCCTTTTTCTCATGCAAGATTCAACAGGGACAGGAACAGGGAGCAACCACAACATGAAACTTGGTTATGTAAGGGCTACCAGAAGAAGTGTGCTAGTTGGGTTGGAGAATTCTTAATGAAAAACTCGAAACAAAATCCTAGCTATTTTGCAAAGAAGTACAACTGCAAAATCATTGTGAGATCTGTATGATCCGCAAAAATTATTGTTCTGAGATAGACTCGATGAATTGCCAATTGGTCCATCTCAGTTTCGAGTTGCAAGATCTAACAGTTCATGGAGACTCGTTGTGATTTATTTTATTTTATTTTATTTAGAAAAAGAGCCGGGCTTCAAACTTGAAAGTCCGGTTTCAATTTTAGCTAAAATAACAAGGGTACAAGAAGGCTTACCAAGTTGGTAATGCAGATTGGATAATAATATCCATAAAGAAATAAAAATGCATTACAGTTCAAAACACTCTAGCTCTCGGAATGCAGATTGGATAATAATATACTAAATTATACTGTAATTCTATGAATTATGTGTCACACTCACATGAATTATGGCTCACATTTTCATTAATTACTAGGGTGCATTGTGATTTTCGAGTAGCTTCATCCACTGTTTTGCGAGAAGGAAATGTTGAAGTCTCTTAGGTTACGGATACCTAGCTCTCATTCCTTTCTAGGGGTACAAAGAAGATCTCAAGCAACAAGACACTGTGATCTTGATACTAGGTTACTACTCCCTGTCCAGAAAAAACCTCTCCGTATTTGATCAATCTGCTTGATAACCACCCACTGAGGAAGATAGAAATAAGACTTGTGGCATGTTTGAAAGCGCGGAGTTGACCAAAGTAAGGTGACCACCTCTGGAGAGGCAATGTCTTTTCCAGGAAGCAAGTCTTTGTTCTAAACGATCAGGATGTAAGGGAGTTTCTGATCCAAGCTAACCATTTTGGACCAAAACTTGCAGAAGAAAGTCCCAGTTTACAGTGTCAAAAGCCTTGGCAAAGTACAACTCCAACTATTTCGATGGATAAGTGAGTTCCTAGGTTGACGCAACACTGTCAAGGATGGATCGTCCTCTGATGAAAACAGATTGCCAGGGCTCAATGAGATCGTTAATGCGGGGTTGAAGCGAAAAATGTGTTGCCGAGGAGCATTTGATCCTGTATCCATGATGACAGGAGTATGATCTGAAAGAATACGAGGTAAGGCTTTAACAGTAGACGTTCGGTGAATGTCAGGAACCTATCTAGGTTGGCAGATGAATGTGGGAACTCCATCCGTAGTTATCAGGTCTTGTTCTCTCACCTTGAAAACAAGTGTGATGTTAAAATCTTTCCCATTAACCAGGGACCAGCCACCCAATTCTTCGTCCCCAGAAATTTTTTTTTTCTCTAGGGGCTGTTTGGTTGCAAGGAAGTGGACGGAAGTAAGGAAATAGGAAGTATAATTGCTCAGTTCCCTATCTATCCAAACACCAGAAAAGGAAAATAAGAAAACTCCTTTTCCTTTTCTCTTTTCTCTTTTACACAATCATTTCCTCACTTCCAGAGTTCTACAATTAATTTTGTGGTCATGTAATTCTCATTTGTAATAAGTTATAACACAAAACAGTTAATTTTTTGATCATGTAAATCTCACTTGCATTCTAATTACAGTCCATTTTTTATTTTTCTTAATTAATTTTTATTTTAGTATTATTTTACGGTCAACTTTGTGGTCAATTTTTCCACTTTCACTTTCACATTACCATCCAAACACCAGAAAAGACAAAACATTTTCCAAACCACACTTCCAAATAACATCCAAACACCAGAAAACTTACTAACCAATTCCAAGTTCCAAAGGGAATTATTACCACTTTCTCAATTCCTCACTTCCTCACTTCCACCCTTAACCAAACAGGCCCATAGTCAGCAAAAGAAAGAAAAAAGATATGAAAACAAAAACAACAACAACAACAACTAAGCCATTTGTCCCAAGTATTTGGTGTAGGCTATATGAACCAAAAGAAAATTACACTGGCTCTTTAGCCTTTATATCTTGTCGTATTACCTTCATTCATGTTTTCTTCGGTCTCCTCTGCGCTCTTTTAACTTGTCCTAAATAGATACGCTCTACTCGTCGGACTGGTGCATCTGTAGGTCTACGTCTCATGGCCAAACCATCATAGACGGTTTTCACTCATCTTCTCTTTTATAGAGGCTACATCTATCTCAGTACGAATATCCTCATTTCAAAAACAAAAGAGAGGCAAATACAGAGATCAAGTGAAGTCCTTGGACAGAGAACCGTCTTCACTCAAGCCGTCCATGTCCTCATCTTCCAGCTCAACAAGGCAGTCGTCAATAGCGTAGAGCGAATCAATTGGGGGCAAACGAGCTTTGAATTTCTTACCTACTTTCATCGGTTTTGTGACAGTTTTAGAAATCGACAGCGTGTGACTCTTCAGAGGGTCCGCCGGCACCTTCTCTTATGTGAAAGCAGTCACTGTCTTTTGATTTCTCGTCAAAAGAATCGCGTCTAGCATCGTCACAAGGCCCATATACAACAGTCTAATCAGTACTACGTTCGCTGAAGTTTACAGACAAGAGAAACTCTCCAAGAGTTCAGGAAGACCATTCATAAATGTCATCACACCATCCAATAAGTTGCCCACCAGCAGAGCCCAGAGAATCAAGTTCACTCCAACCAATAATATGATTACCACATAAAGAGCGAAAAAAGAAATGCAAAGTGAAAGCAGTTTTGGATTCTTGCAAAAGGTCTACATCCACAAAAAAATGAAGTTTCGAGTACTCACGAATTCTATGGTGCTTTTTAGGGCATCCTAGGCCACGTACATTCCAAGACAAAATTAACGTAATTAAAAAGAAAGATACACTGAAAGCACCAATAGAATCCGTGCCACAACCGTGTCAATCTCTGCACCAATAGCATGGCCGCACACAGCCAACATGGTCAGAATGTCCTCGTCAGTGATGCCATCGAAGGCCTCCGAGCCTGCTGGAGTGTGAACGAGCCCATTGCCTGTCTCTCTTGAACATTGAACATGATTTCAAATATTGGCCGATTCTGATATATATCGTTGATACCGAGATTTTAAACTATGCTCTTGAATAGGAATGCTATAGGAGTGACGTGAAGTTTCCTCAAGAGAACATACGCGTGCTCGCTTCCTCGGCCTAGCCCCACAGTGTTTATGGTGGCCAAATTATTGATAATACGACACTTCATCGAAGTTGTTGAAGCAGTAGGCTTCTAATACAAGAGATGGCAAGTGCAAAGTGAGATACAAATAACAATAATAAGCTAATAGAATTAAAGAGGACAGCACGTCAATGTAACTTACGTCCACGGGAGAAGACAATAAGAGAAATCTACTAATCAAAAGAGAAAGAATACAAGAGATTATAACTCTAATCTCACTCACTCAAACCCACAAAACCCAATTACAAATAGGGCTTAACAAAAGGAAGATAAATGACAAGAGAATGGATAAAATAATACAATGTTTTGTAACTCTCTCGTTCTCACTTCCTTGCTTCTTCTATTCATCACTCGTAGCACTCCTATATATATAGGAGCCAGAATCTATCAACATCAATCACAAAACCCATCAGTCCTCTTTTATTCGGATAGCTGAATTTATCTTCATAGGGTGGCTAACTTGACTTTTGAGGTGGCTAAGTAGTAGGTTAACTAGGTAGGGTGGCTTGATTTAATACATAGGGTGGCTACATATGCATGCTTGTGATATTCAAGTCAACAAAAAGAGCTCATTTTGTTTGCATTCAAAGACATATCAACAGAAGCAAAGGCTAACAAGACCCTGAAGCCTGAAAGAGAGAGGTGCAGAAAGCCCATTTGGCGAAATAGCCTGTAGAGGCACAACATTAGTGGTGTTAGATGAAGTGTGCTGCAATCCAATTGAATAGATAACAACCTCCTGTCCTCATAAACTTCATGAATGTGTTTGGTGAGGAGCAAAAGAGTCTGCAGTCTGCGAGTTTCTCGTTGTGATTTATATACGCAACAAGAGTTTCTATTTTCTTTTGTCAGAGTTTCTCTCTCATTACAGTTGGGTTTCTTTTCTCATCATAAATGGCTACGATGTAAGCTTGTTGGTTTAAGAAAAGAAAAGTGCTCAGCTTGGTTGTCTGCTCGAAATAAATAAAAATTTCTCAGCACAGTGTTACTCTCTTGAAGAGACAAAACAATGCAGACATAACATAGATTGAAACTATCTTATGTCAACAAGTGTAACTTTCTATCTATCTCATTCACTTTTTCTTTATAAATTTCCAGCTGAGGTTATTATAATTCCCAGACAACATTATTTTCTCCGATTCAGATTTAGATCATGAGAGATCTCAAATTAGAATAGATTCAATTAAAAAAATATATTCTTAACATCATTATTGCTAGTTGCCACTCAACTTGATACCCAATTTTTTTATTTTTTTTATTTTTTTGTTAATTAACTTAATCGTTTGATGAAGTTCACTAGTGACTTTCGGAGAATAAATTCATAGGCTGACTGGGATCATACCAGGAGGAGAAAAAATATCCATAGGTAATATTCGAGGACAAAACTTTCAATGTGATAACAATTTTTTATACTAATTACATTCAAAATTAAAGAAACTTTTAAGGACCAAAATAAAAGACAAAAAGTACTTGACTTAAAAAATTTCGGAAAGAGAGCTAGCAGCCAACTCATCAAACGGCCACATGTGGGTCCCTTTCAAATTTGTGGCCCTCTCTCTCTCTTCCCCCACCAATGGTTGCAACCTTACATCATTCCACTACACCTCAATTCACGGGAAAAGCAGCAGCAGCGGTGGGTACAACACAACACACAATACAAACCCCATCCTCAATGTAAAAGGAAGAGAAAGCTCTCCACAATTCCATCACTGTACCATTCTTCTTCTTCATTTTGAGCTCAAATCAAACTTGGTCTCTACTCCCTCTCTCTCTCTCTCTCATGGTGCTTGTGGTGCCAATGTGGAAGCCCTTTTGCTTCAAGCTCCTCCTCGTTCTCATCCTCATGGTCTTTGCCCGTTTGGGCTTGGCAAAGGGTCAAGGTACTTTCTTCTTCTTCTTCCTTCTCCTCTTTTAGTTTCTTGATTTGGGTTTATTTCCTTTTTTCCATCAATATTGCTAGAACTAAGTTTTTTTTTTCTCGGATAAATTCCTGTGATTGCTTCTTTGTTTTGGGGCTAGAAGCATTGAAGAGGAGTTTCACCATGATTTCTTTTGTTGAAATATTTTGAATCAGACTTATGGGAGTAACTTTTGATCTATGAATTGTTAGGGTTCTAAGGTTTTCAGTAACTAAATCTTAGTAAAGGGTGCATTTCGATAGACATACCCAACTGAGCAATTTTGGAGACTTCACAAGCAGAGGTACTCTTCCCACTACCACCACTTGATTCAAGGAGATGTAATCTTTGATTCAAAGGCGAACCACCTCTTTGCAACTTTATTTTGGAAAACGAGAATTTGTGTGTATCTTTCTGATATTTAGTTGGTAGTGGAGAACTAGAAGTGGAAAAATATATTGTATTTTTCGGTGTTTGATTAGTAATGGGGCTGTTCGGTTAGGGGTGGAATTGAGGAAGTGATGAAGTGAGGAAATAGTAATAGTTCCCTTTGAAACTTGAGAATTGGTTAGTAAGTTTTCTGGTGATTGATTGGATGTTATTGAGAAGTGTGCTTTGAAAAATGTTATGTCTTTTTCGGTGTTTGGATGGTAATATGGAAGTGAAAGTAGAAAAGTTGACCACAAAGTTGACCGCAAAATAATATTAAAATAAAAATTAATTAAGAAAAATAAAAATTGGACTGTAATTAGAATGCAAGTGAGATTCATATGATCACTAAATTAACTGTTTAAATTACAACTTATTACAAATGAGATTTATATGACCACAAAATTAATTGTAACACCTTGTAATTGAGGAAATGGTCGTGTAAAAGAGAAAAGAGAAAAGGAAAAGGGATTTTCATTCTCTTTCCGGTGTTTGGATAGACAGGAAAGTGAGAAATGATACTTCCCTATTTCCTTACTTCCGCTCACTTCCTTGAATCCAAACAACCCTAATATGGAAGTGGAAGTTGTAAAGTTAATAACAAAGTTGATCGTAAAATAATATTAAAATAAAAATTAATTATAAACAAGTTGGGCTATAATTAGAATGCAATTGAGATTTACATGTCCACAAAATTAATTGTTTTGTGCTTCAACTTATTATTAGGGCATCTCCAATGCAACCCTCTATTTTTAAAGAGTTGCTTGAGAATATACCCGAATATTCCCTGAATATATAGAGGGTTGCTCCAATGCAACCCTCTTTTAACAATTTTTTAAAATATTAGATGTTAATAAATCATTTAAGAATAAATTATTATTTAACAAAAATTATACCGTTAGAACCGTCTCGTCGAGGCCGAGACTAATAAATGTTTTTGGAGTTAATTTTAAATTAGTTTATTTTTAATATAATATAATAATAAGATTTAGTAAGCAAATATTTTTTTCAAGTTTGGTGTATTTCAATTTCGATGTATTTTCAATGTTTGATAATGAGAAATTTAAATTAATATTAAATATATTCAATATTAGTGTTATTATGAAGGTATCGACGAGACATCTCCATCGGTAAAATTTTATTTAAAATAGATAAGTAAATTTAAAAGTTATATTGATTTAAATAATTAGTTTAACTATATTAAAAAATACATTTGGTATTCTTGAAAAATTAAATGAGACTTTAAAGGAAAATTTAGGATTTTAAATTGTGAATAGTGATATAGAGGGAGCCCTCTATTTCTTCCTCATCCTTCTAAATTTAAAGAGAGAAGAACTTCTTCTATATTTAGAAAGAGATATAGAGGGCGGTTGGAGTGTATCCCCCTCTAAATATAGAGATATAGAGGGGGGTGGAGATGGTCTTAGGGCATTTCCAATGCAACCCTCTATTTTAGAGAATTGCTTGGGAATATACTCGAATATTCCCTCAATATATAGAGGGCTGCATCATGCAGCCCTCTATTTTAACCAAATTATTTTTTAAATATTAGTTTAGATGTTAATAAAATATTTAAGAGTAAATTATTATTTAACAAAAATTATATCGTTAGAACCGTCTCGCCGAGGCCTTTTAAATGAGACTAATATTGAATATTTTTAGAGTTAATTTTAAATTATTTTGTTTTTAAAAAATTTAGTAAGCAAATACATGGGGATCTATTTAACCCGCCCCAAAGGAACTACAAACATAAATACAGAAATTACATTATATGAGAAAATATGATAACAGTAAGCTAAAATCCGGTAGGTCATTTCCGTACTCACCAGTACCGTACTGATATCTTGACGGAGCTCCGTATCCAGTGGTTATTATTTGGCCGATGGGATATATCTTAAATGGTCCACTCTTGTACAAATATTATCCCAACCCCAAGGTCCAAAGAAGTCATACTTTACAACCGTGCAAGAATGATATCGAAAAGATATAGAGCGGACATTTAGAGTCCTTCAAGCACGCTTTGCCATCATCAAGAGACAACACGTTTTTGGATAAGCGAGTGTTACATGACATCATAACTGCTTATGTAATACTACAGAATATGATTGTGGAGGATGAACACGAGAAAACCCCATCTGATATTGATTCTACTTAACTTTCAGATGCTAAAGAGATGGAGGACGATGATACCGAAAGACTCAGATGGTTCCTCGGTCGACATAAGAAGATCCAAGATCGAGAGGCTTACTTTGAACTTCGGAATGCTCTAATTGAACACTTATGACATAGGCATGACAATGAAAGAATGTAATTCTTTTCAAGTTCAGTGTATTTCAATTTCGATGTATTTTCAATGTTGATAATGAGAAATTTAAAATTAATACTAATATATTCAATATTATTATCATTATGAAAGTATCGGGTAGACATTTCCAACAATATAATTTTTATTTAAATTAGATAAGTAAATTTAAAGTTATATTGATTTTAAATAATTAGTTTAACTATATTAAAGGATACATTTGGCTTTCGTAAAAAGTTAAATGAGACTTTAAGGGTAAAATTGATATTTTAAATTGTGAATAGTGATATAGGGGGCGCTCTCTATTTATTCCTCATTCCTCTAAATTTAAAAAGAGAGATGGGCTTTCTCTACATTTAGAGGGAGATATAGAGGGCGGTTGGAGTGTCTCCCTTCTAAATATAGAGATATAGAGGGGGTTGGAGATGGTCTTTTAAATGAGATTTACATGAGTACAAAATTAACTATAGCACTTTGTAAGTGAGGAAATGGCTGTGTAAAACGGAAATGAGCATAAAAAAAGAAGGTTTCTTATTTTCTTTTTTCGGTGTTTGGATGGACAACAGAAGTGGGAAATGACACTTCCCCACTTGCTCACTTCCGCGACTTCCCCGAACCCAAACACCCGGTATATTGAAGAGAGTTGCATGAAAGTGTGAGAAATTTTTTCTGTACATAATTGCTAAATTGCACTAAAGCTACAGATAGCATGTGGCTGATGCTTGTTCTAACTCATGGGCACTACCACACGTTTGGCTCTCAGCACTCTTGCAACCTCTCATGGGGCCGCAATCTTTTCCACTACCCATTGGTGGCGATTCAGGGAGATCTGGGGCTTTCCGTTTTCTTTCCTCCAAGAGTGCTCCTTCCTTCACCTTTTTCTTTCTTCACCCTCTTTCTGAGGATTTATACAAGCACTGGGTCAGGGTGAGTATAAATATAAACATACTCAAGTAATGTGGTCATCCTTTATCATGTCTGTCTGCTCCCTTACCCTACCTGATAGGAGATTGCACTAATAAGAAACAATTATATGTAGTATGTGGAATGTTGTGATTGATGATCTAGCAACATTGTTGAAGACCATATAGTTCCGTTCCCTCCAAATAACCCAAAAGACAGCCGCAGCTGTAATATCCCAGACAGTTATGCACCCCTTGGTAATGTCTCATGACCTCCATTCTGACCATAGGAGATTAATGGAGATTGGGAGTGTGGAAATAGAAAGGCCAAATTTTTCTCTACACCGATCCCAATGGACAAAGCACTAGGGATGTAAGAAACAAGTGTTCTGTGGTCTCACCATTACTGTGACAAAGCACACAAATGCTGGGATCTGGCCAGCTCCTCATAAAATTGTCCCAGGTGAGAATGGATCTATTGACTACTAGCCACATGAAGCCTTTCACCTTAATAGGATCCTTGATATGCCAGATGTTCTTAGCAAGAGGACACCTTACTCCCCTGTCATTAAGGCGATAGGCGCTTTTGACTCAGAAGGATTTCTCTTTGTTCCGAGTCTGGAGTATGCTGACACCGCGAAGTTATTCAGCATTGAGATATGTGGTCATCCTTTTAGAGAAGGGTTACTTAGATATTGGTCCCTCAAATATTTCATATTTTAATATTAGTCCCTCAAATCTTTTAAATTGCTATTTAGACCCCCAAATCCTGTAAGTACCAAATTAGTCTCTCTAGCTAATTTTCATTCAAATAGAGAGAATATTCTATTAACTTTAATAATTTTACGTGTTATGACCAATATATCATTGTTATCCATTGGATGAATTTAAGTGAACCCACAATCTGATTTCTCCTCTCTTTAAAATTAAGATTTAAGTGAATTTAATTAAGTGCTCCAATTTCTAAGGACCTCATTGGACTAGCGTATGCAAGTCTTGTCTGTTTGAATTAAAATAGAGAAGTGAGCATTCTACAAACAGGTCCTTCCAAAATTCTTCTGCCATCATGTTTCTTATGGAATTGAAATTCATTGTTATTACCCATTAACTTTCAAAGATTTAGCAGATAAGAGAAGTTTTGAATCATGCACCACCCTAGTCCTGTTACAGAGTTAACTGGAGTATCTACATCTGATGACTGATTACATTATCTTGCAGGCAATCCTGCTAATGATATTGTTGACTTGATAAATCAAAATCGAACCGCCAGCAAGCTACACAAACTATTTGACAGTCCAGGGCTCGGATGCATGGCCTTGCAGTACCTTTCTGAGTGCACCGGAAACTGCAGCAGTAACAACACGTTAAAGTGTCAGCCCTCAGAAGTTGATATGACCGAAGTCTATGCCCCAAACTGCGGGGTGGAGCTACCAACTGTTGGAACCATATCTGGCCAAATCATCGGCTGCCAGTGAAGTACCTGGAACCCAATGAAGCCTTCTCCGAAATTCTTATTCCCGATAAGAAATCACTCGCACTTTTGCATAGTAAAGAGCATACTGAAGTTGGGGTCGGATTGAGCAGAATCAAGGAGGAGGCATCATTTTGGTGCATTTTGTTCAGCAGCGGGAAGACCAACACGAGCTTTGTTCTTGAAGGAGGGAAAGGGATCGAGCAGAGAAGCGGTTGTTTCAGTGGAACAGATCAGCCTTGTAGTGCAGGAAGAAAGGTGCTGTACTTGGATGGGATGTTGCCTTTCGGATTCGTCATTTTCCTTCTTGCTTTTGTTTTTGGTGTTTAGAATTTAGGAATGAATGAGAGAGCATAGTATTCTTTGGTCTGTAATTGAAAGTGGAAGAGCCTGCAAGGAGAAATTTAGTGGAACAAATTTCAATTAATGAAAATTTTCTTTCTTTTTCCTCCATAACAGAACATCCCAAGTTCTACTAATTTTCTTTTAAAAAGTTGATCATGTTTAAAAATATCTGTGGCAGTGCAATTTTGAATTCTCTTGATCAAGTTTGTTCAGTTCAATCACTTTGGATCTTTTCTTTTCTTTTCTTTTCCCTTTTCTGTGTAGAAATACACTTTATACATTTGAAATCTGAATTTGTGTTATAAAATAATTATTTTTACAGTAAATTTTAACTAGTAAATTTAAAGAAAATTAAAAGATACCTGTTGAGGGCTTTCTGTAAAAATCAGACAACAGAGCATTAAGTAGCCGTTCTAAAACAATCCCAATATGAAAAAAATGAGAAAGAATTAAATTAAAGAAAGCGGGGACAGAAACTTGAAACTTGATTCCAACGAACCCCTTGATTCTAAAATACAAATAAAAAGCAACCGTTGGACTCCAAAGACCCTCCCCTCTTCTCTTCATCAAACACGAACCCTCTGATTCTCTCATCCCTCTCAAAATCTCTCTCTCTCTCTGAAAGAGAGCAGTCTGCAGAGATTATGCTGAGGCCTCAGGATCACAAGTCTTCAGCCCAGTTCCTCGACCCGGTACTTCGACCTGCAGCCCTTTGTTTCTTGATTGCTTCTTGAATTTTCTTGCATTGCTTCTCTTTTCTGATCGCCTTCTTGATTGATTGTAGGGGGATCGCTTCATACCCACAAGGAGACTGATGGATATCCAGCACGCCCAGACTCTGCTGACGCCAATGCAGGAGAGGAGAACCCCGGGACGTTCTGCAATCTCGCCTTCAAGGGTCCTTGTTTCTTGCCTTGAACTCTCTCTTTAGTTTATGTTGTGTTTTGATTTAGATTGCTGATAGGGTTTTGTGTTTCTTGTGTCAGGATGAGTATATAAGGATAGTGGAGGAGAATCTGAAACTGGACTCAGAGGGGAAGCCTTTCAGGATGTTGGTGTTCAAGGGAAGCCCAAGAGACTGCAGGAAGAGTCGAGCCGAGTTTGAGGATTCAGTGCCAAGAAGACGAGTTCGGAGGTTGCCTAGGGTAATGATGACTGCATTGAGTTTCTTCAATCTTTTTCATTGGTAACAAGAAATTTTCTTTTTTGGTAGTTTCACCATAGGTCTCTTTGTAGAACTTTAATCAATGAAAATATTTGAATTGATCATTTTGGAAGAGTATTATGAAAATCAGTAGTTTTCTTGAATATTTTGTTTGAGAAGTCAGTTTCAATAAATTATCTAAATTGGTTTCATTTCACCTAATGATCTAAAATCAGTATTTTGAGGATTTTAAGTGTTAGTATTTCAGTATATTAGATTGTTTGTGAGAAAGGATCAATTGCAAGCTGCATTGACGGAGAACAAGAATGCAGACTAAAATGAGATTCTGTGATTGTTCATCAAGTGCTCGTTTTTTTTTGTCCTTTTTCCTGAAGGATCAGAAAAAATAAAAAAAATTGCATCTGTACTTGCAGGTATTTAGATCTTTAAGGATACATCAAATATTTTGGAAGTTATTTCTCTTTCACATTTTCTTTGTTTCTAATGATTTAACAGGAACCTGACTGGGTACTGGACAGTCCAAAACTAGCCGATGATTACTATCTGAATCTCTTAGATTGGGGAAAGAACAACATCCTCGCCGTGGCTTTGGGAGGCGCAGTGTACCTCTGGGATGCCCGTACTCGCAAGACACAACAGTTGCTCTTCAGAGATCATGAGGAGGATCACCCCACAAGTGTAGGGTGGTCCAAGGACGGGAAGACCTTGGCCATTGGATTTGCAAACTCCAGCATTGAGCTGGGACGCCATGGCCTTGCATCGCGTAAGATTGATTTCAAATTGCAAATCATATCTCAGATGCATTTTTATTTTCTCTGACTGATTTAAATTTATGTGCCATTTAACTTTGTAACTCATCTAATATGTATTCAATTTCTTGTGAGGTATTGATAATCTCCTTACAAATAGTCCGTAGTTCATCCAGAAAATAGTCATTGTAAACTCATTTGATTGATGACTCGATTCATTATTTTTCCTCCAATAGGAAAGAGTACTAAATTTTGTCTTTGCTAAAAGACTTTACATATTCAGTCATATTTTTCAAAATAACTGCAGCCTTGATCTTTGATGCTTTATGATTTTGGCCCCTGGACGAACTCTTCCATCTGTGAACAGACTGTGACTAATCTTTTATAATTTAAACGTACATTTCAGATAAGAACCATCAACAGACACATTGGTAGAGTTGGAAGTCTTTCTTGGAATTGCAACATTTTGACATCAGGGAGCTATGATTTCAATATCATCAACCATGATGGTGAGATTTCTGATTTATAGATTTCTGAAAAGAAAGATTAAAATCAAAGTTTCCTTAAATGAAATTTCTGTATGCAGTGAGAGTTCCTCAGAGGCCGGCATCCTACTACTTCGGCCACAGGGGAAAGTATGCGGCCTGAGATGGTCAGAGAGCGGGAACCAGTTGGCGAGTGGCGGAAGCGATAACATTGTTCATGTGTGGGAGTCTTCAAACACATCCAAGTACCTCTACAGGTTCAACGATCACAATGCTGCAGTGAGAGCCCTAGCTTGGTGCCCCTTCAAATCGAATTTGCTGGCATCCGGTGGTGGCAGCGAAGATAAGTGCATTAAGATTTGGAACACCAACTCAGGCCAATGCACTAGTAGTACACATACTGATGCACAGGTATTTTAAAAATAAAAAATCTTTTACCCAAAATTTCACATTTACGCGATACTAAATGCTCATACAACGACATGAACTCATTTGACTTATTGCTACCGAAGAACATTTAACTAAGCAATCAGTTCACTTTTTCCTCCCAAATCACTGATTGTTGCATTTTCGACATACAGGTTTCTGCATTGGAGTGGAGTAGGCACCACAAGGAGATTCTAAGTGCCCAAGGCTACAACCAGTTTGAGCTGAACTTATGGGCTTATCCTTCAATGTATAAGATTGCGTCTTTTGTTGGCCATAGTCGCAGAATCCTACACTTATCCCAGGTTAGAAAAATTAACCGAAAATTTCTCTAACGAGTGTTATCTGGCAAGAAATTGTGTAAATGAGACTTTATGTAATTTTTGCAGAGCCCAGATGGATCAATGGTGGTATCAGGTGCAGCAGATGAAACTCTTCGGTTCTGGAAAATGTTTGAACCGCCTCCTTCCTCGTTATGGAGAAGTACTGACGAAAGCGACAGTCCCTTGTCACTGACGAAGATGCACTAAGATGAGAGTTTTCACAATGAATTAGGGGTTTTGTTTCCGAGTAGTAATTTATCTTTTCAGAATATCTTGTTAGGTATTTGTTAACTTCTCTTGTAAGTATGAATATGAGTTTCATTAGATTCAGTACAAATGTAAGTATGGGGAGCATGGTATTTATTTGATCATTGATTTTTTCCTGTGTACATTTTTCATGCCTTCAGTTTGGATATGAACTTAGTTCTCTTTGTATGATGCAAGTTTAAATGCGCATGTTCTCTCAAAAAAAAAAAAGTTTAAATGTGCATGTAGTGCTACTAAAATTGCCAGGCAGTGGAACTGCATCTTATAAATGATCATTATGAATTCTCTTAATTTTCTTTACTCTGGAAACAGATTATAATGAGTAGGCTAGCTTCTAATTTCTTGTTAGGGATTGAGTTCTCATGACACGACGTGAGATCGATAACATCGAGCACACAATATGAGGAAAACAACAAACAATAAGAAGACATAAATTTTAATGTAGTCTGTCAAACCTTGTCCGCATCTACAGGGTATCATTGATGCAATATCCACCATGAGGAGGAACAATTACACGAGTATAAGAGAATTAAGTTCTCTCTCATCTTGTTGATTCATATCTTTTTTCAAAAGCCACCTCTCATCTAACATATGAGAGTATATATAGTATTACAAAAAAGAACTCTAACACTACTCATAACTTAGTGGTAGCCTACACCACTAAGTAATTTCGACCTAAAGGCTTATTGGGCACAAAGCTTCCATGGATGCTAAACTGGATACGAGATACAATCTCAACATTTTGAACATCTAAAATTTCGAAGGCAAGAATTATGCTTTTCTCAAAGACTGGAAGACGTAAGCTCAAACAGTAGGTGTTTCAAGGAAGCACACCAGCTGCATTTGGTAGATAAATTACCCACCTTCTTTGCTTAACAAAAACAAAACAAAAACAAAAACAAAAAACAACCCCCACATTCTTTCAGTCTTTGGTGTGCAGGTAGAATCTGATCAACTAGGCAAACTTACTGGTGCTGAATCAACAAGAAAGAATCTGAGTCTTGAGGTCAGGTCATTACAAATTACAAATAATCAACAAACTATCACTTCCAGAATGCAAGAAATTTATTTGATTAACTCAACTTAAACAAGCTGCTGCATCCAAAGGCTTCTTTTTGAACTATTATGTGCAATGCAAGTCTCAATCTTCGAAAAATTTGCCCTCATAATTCACACTAGTCTATCATCAGTCAATTTCTCCAATCTGGCAGCTTGAATGCTTTCAAGCAGAACTGAATCGGTATTCTATTAACTGATACAAAAAAAGAGAGAAAAAGATTCAAATTGTTCACTAAAATGCCTAGTAAAAAGAACGTATTATTGTCATCGGAGAGAATTGGAATCCTGGGAAGCTGCCCTGCAGCCATCATCCACTTGTAAGAAGAAGCAAAGTAACCTGCACTCTTCTCAGACCTGAAACTCTCGCACAACTCCAACTCCCAGAATTATCAAACCTCTGACACCCCCGGCAGAAAACCTCACTGAACTAAACGAAGCGGATGAAAACTTCATCGAAATGAACGAAGACAAGGTGAACGAAGAGGAGGCCTATTGGGATTTGGGTCGAACAAATAGTCTCACATCGGCTAGATATGGGGAGGGTCTTGGTGTATAAGAATTTAGGCAACTCCATTTAGAATTCTAATTTTTTGAGATGGTGCCCCAATTCCTTCAAAATAGGTATCAGAGTCATGCCCCGAACTTAGTCAGTCTGTCCACATACTCTTTCAGCCACGACGAAACTCTAGCAGTTTCCTCAGCAGCAGTCAGCATGCATGAAAGAAGGCGAATCTTGTCTTCAGGGGTGAATTCGGAGAGGCAGGCTGTGCAGTGTTTCGAATACGGGTTGCGGGGGAGGAAAGTGAGGCTCTAGAGAGGTAGCGAGTCGATGAGGGTTGTGATTGGGATCGAATTGAGAAGCAGAAGATGTTAAGTTGTGCAGCCTAATTATTGCCTTGACGAATTATCTTTGAGAGTTGGAATCTCAGGGCGAGATCAAAGCACTTTGGGTCATGACTTTGGATGACTCTGGGTCACAGCATTTAGACGAATTTGAAGTTTCAGTTGACGGCAAGATCAGAGTAAAAAAGGGTATCCTAGTGGTGAAATTTCTGGAGCGATAACCTCCGGAGTGGTGGAATCTCCAGAGCGAAAGTTCACTCCGAAGCACCTAGTCAGATGAGCACTCCATAGCGACAGAGTAGAGTAGCTTACCCGATGTGCTCAGCGGAAGCGGACCGCCTGAAAGCGGCCCAGTCTAGCATAAAAGTAGTCCAATTTAAAACTTCTTTGCCAGCTAAACTTGAAGAACATGTCAAGGGCAATTTAGAAATCTCACATCTCACGACTTGTAACCCTAATTTTTCCTATAAAAGGGGACGCGTCGACATTAGGATTAATAGAGATGAAGCATTAATAGATTATACTATTGTGAGTTTCATTGTACAAAGTGGCTGTAAGGATTCTCTTCTTCTCTATTGTAATCTCTCTGATAAATAGTGATTTGTGTGCAGCTCCGTAGTTTTCACATAATTTCTGGTGTATTTGATTGATCTGTGATTCTTTCTCTTTTCTTCTTTCACATTGTTGTCAATCCCAGAGCAAGTTTTATAATGACTGATGAAGAAAAGATTAGATTTGAAAGATTCAACCGTGTGAACTTCAAGTTCTAAAAGATACAGATCGAAAACTATCTGTACCAAAAAAATCTTTCTCTCTCTCAGTGGAAAGGCCCAAAAGATGATGCCCGACATCGAGTGAGATATTCTGCATCGGAAAGCCCTAAGGCGATCCAATTATCCCTGACATCAGCGGTTACATTCAATATATCTAGGAAGAAAACTACCCAAGAGTTGCCGACAGCCCTCTCGAAGATGTACGAGAAATCCTCAGCTTTAAACAAGATTTTTCTCCATGAAAAGGTTTGGGTCCTGATCAGCTTTCACATGGAATTTGGATTCCGTACTTTTGTCTCATCTAAACTCAACTACGACCAAGATTGTACGAACTTACTTGTATTGTACACTACAAAGATTACACAAATCTCTTTTTTTGGAAAACGACAAAGGTTATACCACAAAAACAATAATTGTACAAACTGACCTGTACTGTACTTTGGAGTACAGCACGTACAGAAAATTCTCCTGAGATTTTATTTTTTAGTACTTTGAACTCTTTGTCGTCAAAAGCTTAATTTGCCATTGAATATTATTTGTTCACTATCAGAAACATCTTTATCTTACATTTTAAGACTACTCTCTCTCTCTCTCTCTCTCTCTCTCTCTCTCTCTAAATCTTATGTCTTAACTCCAAGTCTGATTCATCAAACTCTAACCTTGCACTCGCACTCATTTTTCATTCAAAACAAATGATAATCATTCAAATCCCTGATCCTTGAAATTAGACCTGATATATTATTAGGTAAGGTATGGATTTTAGAAAATATAATTTTTTTTTTAATTGGATCTAGATATGGATTCATAAATATTCAAACTTGATTAATATTTTTATAATTTAGTTCATTTGCTTTAATTCAATTTGGTTTTTTCTTTCCAATATTTGATCATATTTACATATATTTAATTATTTTTAAAAATAATAAAACAATGCATTCGAGCAAAAGTTAATTGTCAATACTTTTCTTAATCAAAATTATAACATTTGATGGAAATACTGGACTTTGTTTATCTTGATAAAAAATTATTTATTTTGGAACTTTTTATAGATCCTCAAAGCAAAATACTAGGCTTCTCTGTGAGTTATAATCGATCGGTATGTGGATCTTAAGGATCCGACCCGAACGCGACCCGTTGCCACTAGCCTCTTCACTGTCACTGACCACAAATTTTCGTCCGCACAACCTCTTCTTCACTACCTTTCACGATCCGAAACCAAACGAGATCCGAAAACCAAATCCCGATGAATCGCTCCGCCTCGCACCTCCTCGCCCGATCACTTGCTGCCGCCGGCCGCTGCCGCCGGCCCTTCTCCACCGATTTCTCGGCTGCGTCACCGGCGGAGGACACGGCTTTCATCGAGGCGTGGAAAAAAGTCTCCCCCAACATCGAACCCCCGAAGACCCCGCTCTCTTTCATGAAGCCTCGGCCGCCGACCCCGTCCTCGATCCCTTCGAAGCTCACTGTCAACTTCGTCCTCCCTTACCAATCCGAGATCTCCTCCAAAGAGGTTCGATTCCCACGTTCGATCTCCGTTCCTTTCTGTTTCTAGCAATTTAGGGTTTCAGATTTGGGTTTTTGATCAAAGAGCTAATTTTTGGAAACAGACATTGGGTTGGTATCGATTGTGTGCTTAGTTTTGTTGATTCTTGAGAAATTTAAGTTCTCGATTGTTGTGGTTGTTTTTCTTGGATTGTTCTTTACTTAGTTTGGGGAAGGTAGGGTTTCTAGAATGTTGTTTATGTTTATGTTGCTCTTGTGCCTTGAGAAATGGTTGAATATTTACTATTCTTTGGTAATAGATTGAAGGATATTTCAATGTGGCTTCTGCACTGCAAAATCCACCTGGTTCGTAATATTGTCAAATGAGTTGATACGCAAATTTATTCTCTGGTAACTAACATAGGAAAGAAGATTATTTGATGGTTGATGAGTGTTACTTTGTTTTGTTTAATGTATGCTGTGTTTTATGTGTTTTTTTTGCTTGGCGTTGAATGTAATTTGTCAAGGTTACAAAATCTTGATCGGTACAAGCACCCAAGGTGAAGGGGTGAATAAGGTTCACTTAGGGCAACCCCAATGGTGAAGCTATATGAATGGTAGATGTAGTTCCATTTGTAGTTCCATTTTGAAATTTTGAGAGTAGAAAAGAATAATTCCCACAGTGGGGGAGCTAAATAAATTGAGGTTAGAAGTGAGACAATATTTCACCCAACTCAATATGAGCCTTTGGATTCACCTAACTCCATGTCAACCATTAGATTCACCTAAACTCAAGAAGGCGGGGCCCACTTGGGGCTAGATGAATTGTCTACAAATTTGTAGTCTTTCTCTTAATCCCGGCTGGAGCTACATGGATGTAGCCCCAAATTCCGGCCCATTGTGGGTGCTTTTTTGTTGATGAAACTGAATTTATCTAGCTCCAAGGTGATGCAGCCCCACCATTGGGATGCTCTTAGGATGCCTAGATGATTGGTTGTCATCTGCCATAGTTCACTCCTGTGGTTAAACCACAAACCATCTGTAAGAAAAGGATAGAAAATTAAACATGAAGCATTAAATTGAACCCTTACGCAAGCCTAGAAGAATTTTGTAGTTAAAGAAGAGATGAAGGGATGAACTTGAAGGACAAAAGGGCAAAGAGGATGAAGATGTATAAGAACCCTTGTGACATGAGCATGGCCATGCAATGGTGGTTACCATTCATGAGTCCTGACGAGGTGGTTACGAGGCGAATAATACCTAGGGCCTGCAATGAACTTGTATTTCTGCCTTGAAAGAAGAGAACTTTTTTTTTGCTTCAATAAGATTATCTGATTGCTGGTGCATGTACCTTTGTATATATGATGTATCAATCTGTATATAGTTGTCTGCTACTAGGGAGTTTTGAAAGATTTGTGTGCATATATGAATTGTTTGGAAGCTACAGGAATTGTTATTATTAAGTACTTCTGAATTTGCCTTAGTTAAAAGTGGTATATCACTTTTATGCAATATTTTCGATTCTTTCAGGAACAAAGTAGGTAATTTTTAATTGCAGAGAATATGTTACTGTGACTAATTGCAGAATACTTATTTTGCGCATTTTGAGTGATGGCACACTTCACAAGCTTTAAGCACTAATTTATAGAAAAGTACCGGTTCAAGTTCCAGCACTAGTAGCTGAAAAAGAAAACATCGTTACTGATTTATAGAAAAGTACATGTACACCTATGAGTCAAGGCAAAGAAATTCTTTTGTCTGCGTGAGAGTATATAGATTGTTACTCCATGATTATAATGTATCTGCTTCTTGTTTCATGTCATGATGATCTTAACACATTCGCCATATGATTGGTTCAGTGTTTTAAAAAACCCGTTATGTAACCCGTTATAACTCGTTATATAACGTAACGTCGACCAATTGTCCTGTAACAGGTCTAAAAAACCCAATGTTTGATAACTATGGTTATTTTGCCCGTAACTTACGTTACGTTACGTTATTAATGTAACACACTGTAACCTACGTTATGGTGCAAGTCAACTTTTTATAAACTCCCCATATTCTCCGGTCTATGGCAAAAAAAATCCCAACAAATTCGCTCGCTCGTCGTCCTCTCTGCAACCTCGCCGTCGAGAAGAAAGAAGAAGACATACCTCTCTGGTTGACAACAAAAGACGAACTACCTCTGGTGGTTCTCTGTAGTGTTGGTTCTCGCCGACGTCGTCTCCAAGCGGTGATTCTCCGTCTCCAAGCACATGTAAGCTCTCTCTTCTCTCTCTTCAGTCTCCCTCCCGGATCTCTTCCTCCCGATCTCTCTCTGCTTTCTCTCCTGAGGGGGAGAGCAGAGAGCGATCGAGAGAGAGCCGAGAGAGAGAGAGAGATCGGGCGAGGGGAGAGAGATCGCAGGGGGAGAGAGTAGAGAGAGTGATGAGGAGAGAGCAGAGAGATCAGGGGTAAAATATCGGAAAGTGAAGGACACGGGGGGATAATTAAATAGCATATTATAAATTGAATTATGAATTATAATGAATAGAGTGACTAAGAAATTATGAATTATGATTGAATTATGAATCTTTGTGTAGATTGAATAGCATGATAAAAATTATGAATTATAATGAAATATACGGATCATATTGTTTATGTAGATGGAATTATGAATTATAACTTGTGAATGTGAAAAATTATGAATAGCATGATAAAAAATAATGAATAGCATGATAAAAATTATTAATTGTAATGAAATATGTGGATCATATTATTGTTTATGTAAATGAAATTATGAATTATAACTTGTGAATGTGAAAATTATTGTGATACTTGCTAAAAATTGTTGTGAACTTGCTAAATGTGTTATTTTTTTGATATTTTTTAATTTTTTTAAATTATTTTTTCTATTTATAATTTTTTTAATTCAGTATATATATTTATTTTTATTAAATAAATATTAAATCATGTAACCTATGTTATGCGTTACGCTATAGCCTATGTTAACATAACAGAAGAAAAACGTTGTCATTACGTTATCGTTATTTTGAACATTGACCAATGTTTTAAAAACCCGTTATGTAACTCGTTATAACCCGTTATAGAACTTACGGCACCCGACCGTTATATAACACTAGCAAAAAACGCAGTTTCCAGTAACGAGCGTTTTTTGGAGCGTTACGAACGTTACGTTATGAAAATAACGTAACGTTAACTCACGTTATTTACACGGGTTGCTAAATATAAAATAGCGAAGCGATTTCTCTTTACAACCAAATCAACATGAAACCCTAAATTGACGACGGCGAGGGAAGCATCGAAGCACCCCAGTGCATCCTCTCTCTGCAGTAGACGATGATGGCGACAACAACAGTGACTCTCTTGTGCGGTTCTTCTTCTCTCTGAGGTTTCTCTTCAATTGTATCTTTCTCATCGACGAGTATTGAAGCGCCCCAGTTTCCTCTCTCTTTGATCTCTCTTCAATTGACGAGGAACTCACTGTCGTACGCTCCAAAAACCGCACGACTCTTCAATTAACGAGGAATGCACCGTCAATCTCTTTCTGATCTTCTCTTAAATTGACGATGAAGCGCACGATATCAGAGCACCTCAGTTTCTCGATGCTTACTAAAAATTGTTATGAGACTGTGTAAATGTGTTTATATATTGTTTTGATATTTTTAGATTTTTTAAAATTATTTTCCTGTTTATAAAAATTCTTAAATATAGTATATATATATATATATATATATATATATATATATATATATATATATATATTAAAAAATATTAAATCGTGTAACCTACGTTATGCGTTACATTATAACTTATTTTAACATAACAAAGGAAAAATGTTATTGTTACGTTATCGTTATTTTAAACATTAGATTGGTTATTCTAATTCCCTCGTATACTTTTCAGGTAGATATGGTCATTATCCCAGCGACAACTGGGCAAATGGGTGTTTTGCCTGGCCATGTTGCCACTATCGCAGAACTCAAGCCTGGGTTGCTGTCAGTTCATGAAGGCATAGATGTCTCAAAATACTTTGTCAGCAGTGGATTTGCATTCATCCATGCAAATTCCTTTGCTGACATTGTCGCTGTGGAGGCTGTTCCCCTTGACCAGATAGATCCAAGCCTTGTACAGAAAGGGCTTGGCGACTTCACCCAGAAGCTTAGTTCTGCATCACGGACTTGGAGAAGGCTGAAGCGCAAATTGGGGTGGACGTTCATAGTGCACTTAATGCTGCACTCACCGGGTGATGTTACTATTAGAGTCCAGATTAAAAATAAGAAAAAATTTCCTCTCTCTCTTGTAAACACAAGGGAGGAAGGTGAGCAGCTGACTGTGATGACGAATGGGGGGGTAAGAGAGTGTTATATAAATTCGAGTTTTTTTGCTGTGTAAAGAACTATATATGTTGTGTTTTTCGAGCTCGTTTTGTGATATATGCTTTTGTATTAGCAGCAACAGGTTCTCACCCTGTAAAATGAGTCTGTTGTTAATCATATGGATTGTTGAACAGAGCTGTAGTTCTGCTCTCTTGCTATTTTCTGGTTTTAACAGAGACTGTTTGCTTCTAATAATCTTTCGGCATATATCATATTCATGTGGATGAAGTTCGATTCTGTATAGAAGAATTCTCTTATTGTCTCCTACATATAGCAGAATAATTTAGGAGCTTCGGAGCGGCAAGCATTTAAATGGAAGTTTATTAGGCTATATGCCTCCTTACCATCATGACGTTTTTGCTTTGAGTGACTCTACAAAAATATCCCCTGTTCATAATATGTGACAATATTTTACGTTGGTTGTCACAGGCTTACTATAACCCTCCTCCTTTATCCTGATTTAGGACAAGCAGTGAACGATGCACTGGTGGAGTTAAAAATTCCCCCTCAAAAAAAAAAAGTCAACAAAAATATAAAATAAAAACTCAAAAAGCTCGAGCTTGGCTAGACAAAGGTCATTCACATTCGATGGGAATTAGATGTGCGAGCTTCAACAGAACTTTCGGCTTAATTGAATAACTGAATGGACTTGAACAAGACTAAGACTATAGTCCACCTTGAGTTTAGTACATTATGCATATTTATTTCAGTCTTTATATTTTTAAAACCTAATTGTCTTAATATTTCAAATTAAATTAACCTTAAAATTTTTGGTTCATTTTCCACATTAGTTTTGAACATTAAATTAGTTCCTTGGGGAAGCTTTGCTTACTGGAAATTACAACCACGACAAATGTTAGCACTTGCAAATTCCAGCTTCAGTTGTACCAAGTGCCAACACAACAAACAATAACCAACAATAATGTAAATAATAACAACAATGATCCCCACCATGACCATGATGACAAGCCATAACAACTGAGACACTTTATCTACCACTTTGCAACATAAACCTAGAGCATCTATTACAACCTCATCAACATACATCCAGCCATATTATTCCTTTCATTATCAAAAAAATTTGGATAACCAACTTGATCTTTTAGTTCAGAAACCTTATGATAAATTTAAGGAATAAATCAAAACAAGGCTGATATTCAATATTGCCTTTCTGAATGGTGATGATAAATACAAAGTATTTGGAATGCTTAACATTAGTTATATACAGGATGCAGTAATCCTCTATGATTTATGTATAGATAGCCTGGGAGAGAGCTACAGCTCCCTGCACATAATTTACACTTACAAAGCTTAAAAGCTGAGTGTACACCATGATACAGATCTCGCTGCTTACAGATTGGACAGTAAATCCCACTGGATAGGTTCGCCTGTCGTCAAAAAGAACGGAAAGCAGCAATGTTTGGGAATTGTGCATCGACCAGTTAGCATGTGGGAGCCGATATGCAGGTACAGTCAGAAGTTGGAACTGCTATAATCTGGAATGCTGTCTCCACAGGCATCCTCCTTCGAAAGCATGTTCCAGTACATCTTCCATTCGTTTCGCAAACAAAATCTGTTTCAT
This sequence comes from Agave tequilana, assembly GCA_038442645.1. Classification (NCBI taxonomy): domain Eukaryota; kingdom Viridiplantae; phylum Streptophyta; class Magnoliopsida; order Asparagales; family Asparagaceae; genus Agave; species Agave tequilana. The sequence continues at coordinate 53,696 of JAVJIF010034747.1, forward strand.
AAAAGATATGTATAAAATTAGGCATAAAGGATACAGATCACCTCTTCATCTTTCCCCCTATTTAGACAGGTCATGCTAGCAAAACAAAGAGAATGATGCAGAACATAACAAGAGCAGCTTGAAAAATGATCATAAGATTTGCAGGTTTGTCGTCACCTTGAGCCTGACAAAAGTCAGATACCAACAAATTAGGGGCTATAAGCTATTTGTTGATCATAATTAGTTCAATATTACTAAATCTTCATATAATACCCAATACCTGACCCAAACGCGCCCAAACCATGACTGGTAGCAAACTGGTCAATGTACTCCATACCCATCTAGTTATCCGAAGAGGTCCAGAAAATGTATAACCCGGCCAGACAGACTCATATCATTCATGAAAGGGACCAATTATGGTTCAAATCTACTACTGTAAGGGGTCTGTGTCAGTAGTACCTGGACAGACCCGATCTGATAGCAGCCCTATATGGTACAGGTTAATGTGTGGTTATAGAAAGTATGTAATAGTTCGTTATAAGTGAAATTTCCATGTTTTGAATATAACTCAGTTAGAACATGAATATAAGTACTAAATTTGTTACATATGATTCTTGTTTAAATCAAATGATCAAAAGAAAGAACAGCAGGAACGCTTTCTGAAAATCATATGAATATAAATCATCATCATTTGAGAAACATTTGAATATCCTAGTCCTTTTAAAAATGGTAATAACATGAAAATCTACAAAAGTGATGGTATCCAAGATATGTTTTACTAATTATTCTTTTAAACTTTTGGCATATAGAGAATAGTATGATCCACAACTGCAGTGTTCTTGATACATCTAACATACAGGTATTTGTGATTTAACGTGTCTTTTTTAAGGTGTTCGATAAGTGAAAAAAGATGTATCCAACACATATCAGATAAGCCAGAGTATCAGAATTTTGGATACGCATCAGGAACAAATATCAGTATGCGGCTATGTGTTCCAAAGTTGAGGCAATGAGTTCATAATACGACACCAATAGGAACACTAGCAGATGGGATTATCTCCAGGTCCATATGAATTCTACATAAACAAGTTCAGAGATGGCATGCTGATCACTTGTCTGTTGGAAACCCGTACATGTATGATCCTGTATACTATCTTCATCTCACGGGACATGTTTCAACAGGCAAATGACAATTCAAAAAAGCGAAAAAAAGGAGGGGAAAAAGAAGAAGAAGAAAATGATTACCTCCATGCCAGCAAGAATGGCTGATGGAACTTCACCAAGTCCTTCAAGTTTCTTTCTGGCAAAATTACTCTTTTTATGCCATATCGATGTGCTGCGAGAACCTGAAATTTCATATATAAGTAGTGACACACAGATAATCCCTTCTTAATTTTGAAAAGTAATAGAGCCATCAATAAATGAACAGCATATGATGAATAAGAACTAAATTAAGTGACCACTGGAAAAGTTTTTTCCACCAGAAGAAGATGAGAGGCAAACTGTAGTATGCATGAGATACAAAGTCCAGGGTAATAGAAGTGAGATAATGTAAAATGTACACAGAATATTAAAGAAAACACTAAAAGGAAGAAGTCAAAAAGTCATCACCTACCTTATCCTTGATGCCACCAACAGGTACAAGTCCCCGAAGCGTCATTTCCCCAGTCATTGCAGTATCGGCTCTCACTTTTCTTTGACTAAATAAGGATACTAATGATGTCACCAAAGTCACTCCAGCAGATGGACCATCCTTTGGCACAGCACCAGCAGGAAAATGTATATGAACATCTCGATTTTCAAGCAAATTGATTTCACCCACCAGCGGCCAGCTTAAGATCAGCTGCTCTTGCTCTGACCTGAGCATTAAGACAGCATACCATAAGCCAATAATGACGACAGATTATACATCTAATTTTCTTCAAGCCAAAAGAGATAATAGATACAAACAGAAACTGAGCCACCCCATGAGAATTATTAGCTACTGTAATTATTAATTCCTACAGAAGACAGTTCCTTGTATCCTTTACATATAAATGCCTGAAAACTCATAAATATGACCATATATAACTAGGGAACTTGGGTGAAATTGGAAATGTACCACATGTAAGTACTTTGTTTAAACTAAAAGATGAAAAAGATATAGCTTTCTATTTCCTTTTTTAACCAAAATATGGGAAATAGAATAACTACGACATGTGTCCTGAGAAAACATTAGTGCTGATCAATCAGGAAGGAAAATAATATGCAAATAGTACTAAACATGTGGTCTGAACAACTATCATGTCCCCCTCAAACATGCCACCCTTTTGTGTTTGTTAAATTAGATTATAATTTGCCTAAATCCTGATGAATCTTAACTTGAGTGACTACAGCGTCTTTAACTCTACTTAACACTAAAATGCAATGCAGATACTTGCTTGAGGAAAAGTAGTTTCTGTGAGGTTACGGATAAAGGAGTAAAATAAAAATAAAATATTACTCGAATAGAATACTTCACAAGTTTAAACATTCTTAAGCTGTGCATCACTTGGAATTTAAATCAGCTTCAGAAACTTGGCAAAATATTACAGTTTTCATCAATTTCTTGTATGTGATGATGATAGTAGAGTCAAAGATGCTAACTGCACCAATCAAATGGAGATGATCTACATTATCTTCCTCGAGGAAAGATGTATTGTATTAATGGAGACAAAAATTTGCTTCTGCCACTACATAACCAAGAAAACTCATGGATCTTTTTTTTTTTTTTTTGTGTGTGTGTGTGTGTGTGTGTGTGTGTGTGGTGGTGGGTGGGCTGGGGGGGAGGGGGGGCAAAATAGTACAAAAGTGAAATTCATGTATTTCTTTCTTGTTTTTATAAAATAGCACAAGTATTCAGCCAGCTCCACTTCCATAATCAATTGGTGTGGGCTCCTGATAATAACTGGGCCAACCCTGCTTCCTGAGAATAAACTGGGTTTAACCCTGTTTTTTCTACTAGCATTCATAGGCACCTTGGACCGTCTACTGCACTGGTTAATTAGAAGTTACTTGATTAAAGAAATGCCAATTGCATTTTATCGCTGCCTGCTGCATAATTAAACAAGTTCCGTAACCAGAAAAGACAAAAACATTGGCATATCCTTGATACAAATCTGTGCCCTAAACACTAGCACCATTTGTTGTGAGGCAACAACACTTTGAACTATGGGCTTTCAATCAAATAATTTATTTTTCTCTGATCCTTATCCTTATTAGCTGAAACCTCCGTACATCATATTTAAAGTTAAGGTAAGCAATTAAAACATCAATATTTGCAACATAATGCTCCTTATAACATGTTTTACTAATCCTATCCCTACCACATGTACCTTAGAGAGATCTTGCCACGACATTAAAATATTGCATCTTATCAATAAGTTATATTGTGTTGCATCATACACTATATTGTTGTGCAAACAAATTACCAACCTAGAAAGCCAATGATGGTGCAGGTGATGTTAACATGAGAATCAAAACAAAACATCCAATGTCCACATCTCTAAATAATCTCAGGTAAAATGCTTTGTTCTGATGGTGCAATGCATAGTTGTTGAAACAATGTTAGTCTTGTGGATTTAGGGATCATTGATTATAACCTTGATAGCTGGAGTATCAGAACACTTTGGAAAAAACAAGTTACCAGAAGACCTTCACCAGTACACGCACGCACGCCATAGTGCACACTGTAAATAAAGATCAACTAGAACAAATGACGGAGAAAATACCCATGTAAGAGCTATTTGTGCTGACTCTTTGATAACCTCACCAAGTTGTCCAGTAAGATGCAAATCACCCTTCCCTGCCATTGCTGTGGCCTCAACAAATTGAACTTCCCCTCCAAAGGTTGTCCAAACAAGTCCAACAGATACACCTGGAGTTGCTACACGTTCTGCTGTTTCTCTCTCATCAAACCTAGGAGGCTACAAACGAAAACAATAAAACAAACTCTTTTGTTTGGCAAATTGAATCTTAATCACTTATTAAGATTCAAGAAATAGTCGCAAACACGTGTCTACAAACTTGGTTACAAGAATAAGTTATTACCCCAAGCACTTTCTCCAGCATAGCCTCATCTACCACCAGGACTGAAGCACTTGCAAAACCATGTGATATCTCATGGCGGTTAACGTCCATAGGAATAACTTCCATTTCAACTTCCGCAGCCTCGGCAAGTCTTGTGTCCATTAAGGAAGTTGTCATTTGGTTCACATCTCTACCAAGTTGTACTGTGCATTCTTGCTCGGCAACCTTGACAGCAGCTGCACGAGCCAAAGCAGCCAAGTTTCTCTCAAGATTCCGCACACCAGCTTCTCTGGTATATCTCTGAATTATCAGCTTTACAATGGCCTATAAACAAGGACAAACAAATGGACCATGATCTAAGGTAATTCTATAATGAAAAATAGCACCATGTAAATGAAAAAGATGACAGATACGTGCAAGAAATCAAACTTAATCATCATTGCTGCTCGACATATACACAAGTGTCACAATTAAGAAATTGCGCAAAACTATTAAACATATTGTCTTCTCTTCTCCATTCACCCCCCCCCCCCCCCCCCCCCCCCCCACACACACAAAAAAAAAAAAAAAACAAAACTCCCCCAACCCCCAAACCCCACCCCGCGCCCAATAGGAAGAATCCATAACTAGCCTCAATTGTTTGGAAGTAATTCCAGATATGGCAATACTATTACTAAACTATTATCAATGTTCAACTTTCCATGACACATTCAGCAGTCAAGTGTGTTCGGTCAGAATAAATCAATGATTCTGGTAGCAGCCATGGCTTCTAGCATAGTGATCTTGAACTTTCCATAAATAATAAGGTGACACATATTAATCCTATAGTATTTCACTACTGTTTGAAATTTGAGATCAAGTGTTGAAAGGTTGAGTCTAGCGAACTAACAAGAGCTGGGTACTAATATATACAAGTACAGTAGATTCTCAAATACAACGACCAAGAAACCGAGATATTAAACAATGTTTTTAAAGGCAAAATAAAATAATCTACAGTAACAGTTTCAAAAAATCTTCAGATCTTACTGCCTGTCCTTGAACTCGTGTTGGTTCATAGACCAAAAGTGCACCGCTAATGTAGAAGCAACCAGCAAAGCAAGCTATTATTGTGCAAGTCAACGATACTGGGAAAGCAAGATAAAAGCGAAAGCATTAACTAGCAGAAGTTGATCTCGTCACACTGTTTCACTTTAAAAATTAGTCAAACAGCAGGACAAGTTTCATAAACTAACACTCTTGATTATCATGATAAATTAGAATGAGCCTTAAGCTAATCAAAATGTCAGGGATAAGGAAGCAAAAGTAAACAGCCACCATAACTCTGTGAGCCATTGCCTAGAATTTTTCCTCTACATTAAAACAAGAAAGCAGTTTCATTTGTTCTACGAGGACTTAGGGAATCCTCAATATGAAAAAAAGAAAAAAAAATCTATAGTGCATCCCTAGTTACTAGGGGGGGCATGCCAAACTATCATACATGGTATGGCAGCAAGAAGGGAAAGCAAGTGACTGGACAATGATATTGTAAACAATAGAGATTGTGCATGAGAGAAGGCAAAGTGCAGCACAGGAGAGGGAGTTACCAATAAATTTGCAACAACATAACCATGTATACAGTGTCTACAGTGGATATCAAGTAGACAACCAACTCCCATTCTCCCAAGTTGCATAGGTGGGGGTGAGAGGAACAAATTGATATGCACTATCATGTTGTCCATTCATTGTCACGCAACTCAGAAGATGGCAACCTTGAGACCCAGAGGTAATGAAGTATTACCCTTTTGCTGATAACAATGCAAGAAGTATTTTGCTAAAGTGTAACACGGATTCACAGTGACATCATTTCATCATTATCATCATCACAAATAATATCCAGGCGGTAGGATTTTGTGACGTAGACCCGTAAGTACAATGAGTTTTATGTAGCAATAAGTGTTAATTAGGAAAAAGAAACATATTTGAGCTTATCCATAATGAAAGAGAGGTAAAAACACTAACAGATAGTTTTGGGAAAAAGAATTATAAACCATTTTCAGTAAGGGGTTGGTTCTGAAATCAAAATCAGAGCGGATATCAGAACCAATGTTAACAGTAGATGTCCATGACCAAACTCTCAAAGGCTTCACCATTCCATCATAGTTAATGTCATCATGTGCAATAAACTATGGGGAGTTGTACACATTCTGTGCAGCACTTTGCAGTCGCTGAATTTGACTCAGCTTTGTAAGCAACCAAGCATAATAATTAGTGCCCTAAGTACCAGAAATGGAATAATCCCCAGTTTTGAGTACATTAGCGAGCCTTGAGATCCTCAGTCAAGGTTTCTTGTGATTAGGAAAACTGGATTGCACCTAGAATTATGGAGCCAATATAACATGTATCAAATAAAAACTGACAGCAGGAGTGTACATCAACAACAGGAAGAAGATAATCATCTCAGAACTTGCTATAGGTTTTAAGAACTATTTCTTTTATATTCATTATCTCAATTCTCATATGATATATACAGCAGATCCAGCATGTACGCATAGTGGCACGGTGGTGTGAATCCTATGTTGCACAGTCACACGCTAGGGGCCCCTAACGTGTATTTGCACAATACTGTCTGTTTGACACATCCAGCATGTCTCGGCCTTAAACCAGCTTAGAGACAGGTGGATAAAAGTTTCATAGTGTTAGGTTTCGCAATTTACATAATTAGGAATTTAAAGTTCATATAAGATAGCATTCAGACAATTTATTGTTATGAATCTTGAGGTTATATCGTGCATTATCTTAATTCTTCACAAACACACACACACACACACACACACACACACACACACAGAGCACCCATACTTTGTCAAAGGAGACGAATCCGTGTCAGATATTTTTCCATTACTTGGATACTCATACTTTTCCCATACTCGACTGATATGTGTTGGACACTCCTAACATATTCTAGATGTATTGGAAGCATATCCTAAGCGTAACCAAGACTACAAAGTTAAACAACCCCCCCCAAAAAAAAAATCTAGTTTTGAATAAAGATTTTTATGACTCTATTACTTGTAGATGCATTGCGTTTATATAACATATCTAGTTTATCAAAATCATTCACATAGTTATTGCTTTATATGACCCAAAAATTATAATATTTAAGATATCATGTTCTTGTAACTGTTGCAACTTTACAAAATCATGCTCCCGATAATAAATATTAAGGCACACACTCAAGTATAATTTAATTGTTATTGTATATTTATACAAATATGATTTCATATTGTTATCCCATAACTATATGTTTGCATTGTATAGCGTTAGAGTTATTAGTCTTGATGTAGGTACAGTCAAGTAATTGTGAGTGTACTTATCATTATAAGCTAATATAAATAAACATGAGATGCAACTTAGAATTTTATCCCCTTGCACTCTCTCAATTTTCTCTCCTCTCTTCTTTTTGTTCTCTCTTCTCTCAAATTTTCAACCTTCACTTGGTATCCGAGCAACTTAAGGTATTGCATATCTCGTCCATCTCGTGGATTGAACTAAAAAAATTTTAAGGTGTTTTTTTTTATGGTTGTGTGATCATGGTGTGTTCGTGGTAATGAGATATGGGGTTTCTGTAGATCTCTCTGTTCGTGGGGTATTCGTGGATGAGATTTAGGGTTTCTTCAAGTCTCGTTGTTCGTGGTGTGTTAGTGGACAAGATCTAGGATTTCGACATATCCCGTGTTCTTGTTCGTTGTGAGATTTGGGAATTCTGAGATCTCGTGTCTTATTGCATCTGCAAGCATGATGGGGACCGAATCTTCTAGTGAGGTTAGTAGTGGTGGTGGTAACAACCCTTTTACTATTATTCATAATGATGAAACAGAAAAATCGATTACTGTGGTGAAACTCAATAGTGCAAATTATCTCGCATGGTCTAAGTCTATCAAAGTAGCATTGATGGCGAAAAAGAAGTTGAAGATTTTGTTGGAAGATCCCTCCCCCCCCGGAAATGGCGGCTGACTTTGAGGATTGGCTGAGTTCAAATGCATATGTTATGTCGTGATTCTGGCATAGTATGGAGCCAAACATTGCCTCTAATATTCAATGTTGTGAGACAGCCAAACAGATTTGGACGTCTTTTGAAGAATCTTATTCACAGAAGCAGAATGTAGCCTGTATCTATGAGTTGTATGAGCTTTTACTTACCACAAAAAGGAATGAGAAACCTATGAATAAGTGTTTGGCTACAAAGAAGGCCTTATAGGAGGAGAACTACTGCAATATCATCTGGTGACTATTTATTTGACGGAAGCTCAGCAGCAAAAAAGAGGAGTTCCAGCTCTCATCCTAGCTGGCTTGGATCTATACTCAAACTTTATAAGGCTCAGATACTTACTGGAGAGGAGTTGCCTACAGTAAAGAATATGCTTGAGCGTCTAATCGTTCATTTCTAGGAAAAAAGTTATGTGGTGCCAAGTAACGACTCGAGTAACAACTCCTCTGCCTTGGTTACTAGTGCTAGTGGCCATGATAGTGGTTGCGGTGATGGTCGTGGTGATGGCGTCCATGATGGCAGAAACGGCAGTCGTGGTGACGGCGGGCGTGATGGTATAGATGGTGATCGTGTTGGTGGTCGAGGAGGTGGTCGTGCTGGTGGTCGTGGTCTACTACGGAGATGTAGTTATTGTGGCATGAATGGTCACATTGAAGACTAGTGCTGGGACAAGTGGGGTAAACGCAAATATGCACATCTAGTATATAATGAATATATGCAATTCACCACTTCTACATCCGAACATGATGCTTTCAGTTCTACTCCAACTTCAGCTTTCGATACCTCCTCTCCACTTGAACAAATGCTCTAGAAGTTGAATGCTCTCGTTAGTATCTCCTCTCAACCTACTGCAACTATAGCACAAATAGGTAATCCAGCCTTTGTGGCAACTCAGTCACCATCCTCCTCCTGGGTCGTCGACTCAGGAGCCAGCTCTCACATGGTCTGGTATAAATTCTCTCTTTCATAATTGTTGTTATATAAAACATAATATTGTCTTGGCTAATAGGTCTACTCGTTTTGTGCTTAGGAAAGGCATTATTCACTCTACCTAATCACTGTCTTTATTTGATTTGTTATACGTGTCTAATTTTCCTTTCAATTTGTTATTTGTAAGCCAATTAACCAAATCACTCAATGTTTAGTAACATTTTCTCCTAATTCTTGTGTTTTTCAGAACCTCAAGACGCAAGGCATGAAAAAATGAGTTGTACTATTTGGTATACCTGAAAAGGCTTTCACTTCAATTTCTACTTCTCTGTTGCGGTGGCATCAGAGTTTGAGTCATCCGTCTTTGGATAAATTGCGCATGTTGTTCCTAATTTGAGTCATGTTTCTATTTTAGAATGTGAAGCTTGTCAGTTAGGCAAGCATCACTGTAATTCTTTTCATCGCCGTGTTAAGAGTCGTCAATTGCAGTTATTTGAACTTGTCCATACTGACTTTGGGGTTCGTCTAGAGTCAAATCAAAAAGAATTTCAGTGTTTTGTTATCTTGGTTGATAATTGTTCTCGAATGACTTGGTTATATTTAATGAGAGAACGATCTGAATTCCCACATGCGTTATCCACTTTTTATAATGAAGGGCCTGTTTGTTTCGCCGCAAAACGTCGCAAGTCGTAAGTCGTAAAATGAGAATGGAAAAAGTGAACTGTAGAAAAGAAAATATATTGTGTTTTACAGTGTTTGATTGGTAAAGTGAAAGTGTAAATGGAAAAGTATATTGTGTTTTACGGTGTTTGGTTGGTAAAGTGAAAGTGTGAATGAGAAAGTATATTGTGGTTTACGGTGTTTGGTTGGTAACTTAAAAGTGTAAGTGAAAAAATTGGCCACAAAATTAACTGTAGCAGTGATTTAAATATTATAAATTCTATTAAATTAAATATACTATTGCAAATTAAATTGTATTAATAAATTTGAGATAAAATATTAATAATTTTAATATTTTAATTATAACAATAATATTAATAAAATATTAGTAAAATTAGTAAAATATTACTAAAATATTAATTACATAAATAATTATAAAATTTTAAGAAAATCTAAAGAACATTAATAAAATTTTAAGGATACTAATAAAACATAAATATTAAAAAAAACTTAAGAAAAATAATAAGATATAGTTATAATATTATAATATTATAAAATACTTAAGATTATTATAATATTAAATTTTATTATAATAATATTGTAATATTATAAAAATATAAAATTAACAAAGTAAAATATAATTATAAATTTAATAATAAAATATTATCATGATATTATTATAATGAATTATTACAATATTAACATAATAAAATATTAATATAATTTTAAAGTATATTATAATATTAATAAAGTAATTATTTATATTAAGAAATAAATAAATTAAATATATAATAATTTTATATCAATGCATATTATTGTTATATTAATAAAATATTAAATCTAAATAAAATATTAAGAAAATTGGAGTAAATATTAAAAAATTAATAAAGTATTAAATAACAATATTAAATTAAAATATTAAATTAAAATAATAAAATATTAAATATTAAAACAATATTAAAAATAATAAAAAACTAAAAAATACAAATATAAAATAATTAGGTAAGAAATTAAACACTATTAAAAATATTAAATATTTAATAATATTAAATTATATAAATTATATTAAATTATATATTGATTATCAAGTAACTGCTTTGGGACTGTGAGTGTATTATAAGTGGAATTTACATGACCACAAAATTAACTGTAGCAGTTGCAAGTGAGAAAATTTGAGTGTAAAAGTGAGATTTATATGACCACAAATTTAACTGTAGCAACTGCAAGTGGGAAATGAGAGTTGTATTTTGCAAGATGTTTTGCAACGAAACAAACAGCAGAAAATGGAAAAGAGGTTTTACGACTTGCGATTTTGCGGCCTTTTGCGGGGAAACAAACATGGCCGAAATCTATGTTCAATTTGATAAACGCATTAAAATTTTACGTTCTGATACTGCTTTGGTGTATACTCAATTATCTGTTACTACTTTTTGTATTGGTTATGACATCATTCATCAAATCAGTTGTATCCACACTTCCTGACAAAATGGTGTCGCTAAACACAAACATTGTCATCTTTTAGATGTGCCTCAAACTCTCATGTTCAATATGCATGTTCCTAAACAGTACTGGGCAGATGTCATTCTTACTGCATGTTATTTTATTAATCGAATGCCATCGTCTGTGTTCAATAACCAAGTCTCTTTCTCTATGTTGCATCCATGTGTCTCTCTCTTTTCTTTACCTCGTGTGTTTGGGCCCTTTGGGGTGTTGCCTTTGTTCACAACTAGAACCTAACTGAGACAATTTGCTCCTTTCACTTAAGTGAGTATTTCTTGGTTATCCTCAAACTCAAAAAGGCTATTGTTGTTGCAGTTCTCAGTCGCGAAAGTATTATGACATAGTTGATGTTATCTTTTTGAGTCCACTTTATTTTTTCTTTCAGAAAACCATCATCATCCATTCACACCAGATCTAATATATCTAACATCTTCCATATCACTTCCGGTTATTCCTGAATCTATTTCTATTTCCACTCCTTTACAGGTTTATCAGAGATCCAAGGCCAGATAAATTGTGTTACGTGATTCAGCACCCAACACATCTTCCGTGCCTAAAGCTCCAGCTCCGAACAACACAATTTCAGATGATCTCCCTATTGCTCTCAGGAAAGGTAGTCGTCTATATACCACTAAATACTCCATTTCAATTTATATTTCATTACATCGTGCTTCTTCTATTTTACATGCATTTGTTGTCTCATTGTCTTCTGTTTCCATTCCCAACACTTAAAAGCAAGCTATGTCATCTTCTGATAAAATGCAATGGATGAGGAGATGTCTACTTTACATTAAAATCAGACTTGAAAGCTTACCTCGCTTTCCAATGAGAAGCGTGCAGTAGGTTGTAAGTGAGTGTACACTATTAAGTATCATCCAGATGGTTCAGTTGAGAATCTCAAAGCACGTTAGTGGCAAAAAGGCATACCTAAACATATGGTGTGAATTATATAGAGACTTATTCTCCTATGGCTCGGCTGAATTTTGTTCGCATTCTTATCTTTGTGGCAGTTAATCGCCAATAGCCTATGTATCAGTTGGACATCAAGAATGCTTTTTTGCATGGTGGCTTGCAGTAGGAGGTTTATATGGATTAGCCACCAGGATATGTTGTATCAGAGAGTGAGAATCTGCTGTCAATTGAAGAAAACATTATATAGGCTGAAACAATCACATCAAGCTTAGTTTGACAAGTTCAGTTCAGTTCTTAATAAGTATGGCTTTCAACGCACCATGTCAGATTATTCCGTGTTTAGCCAGTCGTCTACATGAGGTGTTATTGTGTTGATCGTTTATGTTGATGATATCACTGTATCTAGGGGTGACTCTGTTAGTATTGCAGATTTGAAAACCTATCTTAGTCGTCAGTTTCATACTAAGATTTAAGTACTCTTTGATATTTTCTTGGAATCGAGGTTGCTCAATCTAAGATGGGTATGTATTTGTGATAGCGCAAATATGTTTTGGACTTGCTTTCAGAGACAGAGATGTTGGATTCTCGACTGGTAAATTCTCCTATGAATTATCATATCAAGCTTGATGCTAACATGGGGGAGTTATTTGCGAATGTTGTACACTATAGACGGCTCATTAGAAAGCTTATTTACCTTACTGTTACATGACCAGACATCACTTATGCGCTTAGAGTAGTTAGTCAGTTTATTCAGGCCCTTAGGCAGGCACATTGGAGGCTATCTCTCGTATTTTGTGGTACTTAAAAGGTGCACGTGGAAAGGGTTTGTTACAAACCCTCACATAAGCACACAACGGAGGGCTTCTGTGATGCTGATTGGGTAGGTAGTCGTAGTGATAGGAGGTCTACTTCTGGCTTTTGTACTTTTGTTGATGGTAATCATATAATGTGACGTAGTAAGAAGCAGATTGTTGTGGCTCGTTCTAGTGCAGAAGCCCAGAATCGTGTTATGACTCATACAGCCTCTGAGATGATGTGGGTGAGGTCCCTTCTTCATGAAATGCGATTATGGTTCCTAATCTTATGAAGATGTATTGTAATAATTAATCAGCCATTTTCATCACTAGTAACCCAGTGTTTCATGAGCGCACAAAGCATACGAGGTGGATTGTCATTTTAACCGTGATTTGATAATAAAAAGCATATTGTCACTCCTTATGTTCGGCTTGAGGATCAGATTGATCAGTTAGGTGATATCCTCATCAAACCACTTGCTCGTAATACTTTCCATTTTGTGTAGCAAGCTAAGCATGTTTAATCTTTATGCTCCAAGCTTGATGGGATGTTAGAGTTATTAGTGTTGATGTGAGTACAGTCAAGTAATTGTGAGTGTACTTATCATTATTAACTAATATAAATAAACATGAGGGGCATCCTACTGTTTTATCCCCTTGCACTCAATTTTCTCAATTCTCTCTCTTCCTCTCTTCTTTTTCTTCTCTTCTCTCAAACATTCAACTTTCACTTATAGTATATGTGTGTATCTATGTATATGCACACATAAAAACACAATATATACATACAATATTGTCATATTCATGCCATACCCATGTTCTACCTTTTAAAATTAGCCATATCCATGTTTGTATCGCGTCGTACCCGTATCCCGTACCCATGCCCATGCTACACGGATATATATGTATATAGAGAGAGACTTAGCTACACCCAGAAAGATTTGAGCATAAATTCTTCTCACACATTCAATATTATGGCATTCAAATACAAGATTCATTTTGTTAAAGTACATTATTTAAATATAGATGCACGTGGAAAGGGTTTATTACTTAAATTTATGACTTTATAAGCAAAAAAATTCTCGATGACCATTTGATCATGATCTAAACATTTAAAACCCCTCACACTAACTTTTGTTAGGTTTCAAATATTCTGCACCGTTAAACTAACGAACTCACTATTTCGGTCATTCATTTTGCGCCGACTTGATGAAAAAGCAAAAAATGTCTTAAATACTTGAATTTTTGTTCTTTAGCACTCTTAACAATATAGATCAACTCCAACAGAGAAAATTGTCAATTTGAATGGCCTAACATTGAATTTGAATGGGAAGCATACATCTCCATATCGTTTCAAAAAGACCCAAGTCTGTATATATATATATATATATATATATATATATATATATATATATATATATATATATACATACTTGGGTACATGCAGCAAGTTCAAGCCCGGATCTTTCCCGCTCAAACTCAATTCCTCGACATTCAAATACAAGATCCATTTTGTTGAAGTTGATCTACATTATTTAAATGAACTAAAAACAAAAAATCAAGTGTTTTGAATACTTTTTACCTATCCATCAAGTAGGTGCAATATGAACGGCTAAAATAGTGAGTTGGTTAGTTTAACGGTGTATAATATTTGAAACCTAACAAAATTGATGTGGGGTTTTTTTAAATGCTTAGATTATAATCAAATGGTCAGATCAAGAATTTATGTCTGAAGTCATAGACCTAAATAAAATGCTATTTTCGGTCGTCTAATTTGCGCCTACTTGATGGGTGGGCAAATAGTATTCAAAACACTTGATTTTTTATTTTTAGTTACTTTAAACAATATAAATCAACTTCAACGGAGTGGATCTTGTATTTGAATATCGTGACATTGAATTTGAGTGAAAAATTCGGGCTCAAATCCTTCCGCATATACCTAAGTATATATAGAGAGAGAGAGACATGTCATTCCGGAAGGATTCGAGGTCGAGTCCTCAAATCCTTCTCACTCAAATACAACCCTACGACATCTGAATACAAGATCTGTTGGTCCAAGGTTACAATCACCCGTTTTATGGTTTTGATGATAACAAAACATATGTGGTTATTTAGTACTAATCAAGTTCAAGTGTATAAGTATATTTCAGGGTTCTAATGGATTTAAAGAGTTTTCTTCATCTAAAAGGTGTTGAAGACTAAAGGATATTCAAGTACAGGAGCTCAATGCACTCGATGTCGCTAAAGAAGAAGCCCGCTTGAAAATCTTGTAGTCACCTAGAGCCTTGTAAAATATTAGTTTGTTAAAGTGTAGAATATAGTTATAATGCTCAAGAAGTTCCACACACAAAATACACGATTTTGAAAAATATAAGTTTTGATAGTATTGGTATTTTGCATGTTTGATTTTGATACATGTCTGATAATTTTTTCAAAATTATATAACAAGTTTAGAACATGTATTTCATTACCAATACGTTGCTATATTACTTATAAACCAATACAAAATATTTTAAAAAATGTTTGAAACTCAAAAACTATTCAGAAAACTTTTCTGGCCAAGTCGGTCGACCAGACGATCGACCGGTGCCTATTCAGGCCAAAACGGTCGACCGCCCGTTCGACCGGGCCTTTGGGCAAGAGCCATGCACGTTTGTGCACGTTGTCGGTCGACCGACCGATTGACCGCTAACCCTTGTGGTCGACCGACTGAAAGTCCTCTACTCTCGGGTTAGGGCGGTCGACCGACCTTTTGTTTTTTTCCTTTTGAACTGAAGGCCAGTCGACCGGAGCCAACGGCTCTTTTCCGGATGAGCTGACAGTCAACCAAAAAAGAGCATGCGGTCGACCAGTCGATCAACCGACAGCTTGTCAGTTGTCCATAACGGCTAATTTTTTGATCTGTTTTATTTTTAGTGAATCTCAACGGACATTTTTTATTTTCAAGTGTCTAAACACACCCCTAATGACCTGGTATGATTGATAAACGATATTTACCTATTGCCTACATATATGGGTTGGTTTTGGTTTTTAGATAATAATATAACACAAGTTTACAAGTTTTCAAGCTTATTTCAAAAGAAAAGTTTTTCTAGCTTCCAATATTCAAGTTTTTTCTTTTCAAAGCTATTTTCAGTTGGTTTTAAAGCTCTTTTATTCTTTCTAACTGAATTTTATCTCACTTAACTTTTTGAGCTACACTTCATATTCTACTTTATAAAAAGTTGTAAATGAGAGTATTTGTGATCTTGTTGGATTACCAAGAGCATTGTAACCTCAATTGGCTTCGTGTTACCTTTTGTGTAGAGGGTTGAGTGGAGGAGTTACGTAGTCCGGTCTTGTGTAGACCAAATTGTAATTCTTTGTGTAAGGTTCCTTTATGGAAGATCCCTTATAAAATAGTGAAATCCTTCATAGTGGTAAAGGCGGGACGTAGAGCGGTGGCTCGAACCTCGGAACAATTCCTTTATGTTTGTGATTGCTTGTGTCTTAATCTCTATTGCTTTCACTATTCATACTTGTGTAGTAGTTCATCTTGTATTTTATAATTACTTTCACTCCATCACTTTCATTATCGGTTTATATTCATCTCAACAAGAAGGTAATTGAGCACCTCAACTCATTATCTAGAGGAATCAAAAAGGAAAAGTTCTAGAGCCCTTCACGGGAAATTCGGCTTCAATTCTTATTTTGAGTGACCGTTTACATAATTCATCATAAGTAGTTTTAAAATTGTATTTAATTAGCAAAACACCTATTCATCCCCCTCTAGGTGTATTTCAAGATACACTCCATTGAAGTTGTTCTATATTATTTCAAGTAACTAAAAATCAAAAATCATGTATTTTGAATACTTTTTGCCCACCATCAAGTAGGCGCAAAATTGACGGCCGAAATAGTGAGTTAATTAGTTTAACGGTGTAGAACATTTGAAATCTAACAAAAATTAGTGTGTGAAGATTTTTAAGTGTTCAGATCATGATGAAATGGTCGAATCAAGAATTTGTATGTCTAAATACGTAGATCTAAGCAATATGCTATTTTCGGCCATCCATTTTGCACCTACTTGATGGATGGGCAAAAAGTATTCAAAATATATGATTTTTTATTTTTAGTTACTTGAAATAATGTAGATCAACTTCAGTGGAATGGAATTTGCATTCGGATGTTGTAGGATTGTATTTGAGTGAGAAGGATTCAGCCTCGAATTCTTTTAGAATAACACAAGTCTATATATAGAGAGAGGGAGGGAGAGAGAGAGACTTGTGTCCTTCCAAAAGGATTCGAGCTCGAATCCTTCCCACTCAAATTCAACCATCCGACATTCGAATACAAGATCCACTCCGTTGAAGTTGATCTATATTATTTCAAGTATCTATAAACTAAAAATCAAGTATTTTAAAAAAAATTTGCCCATCCATCAAGTGGCGCAAAATAGACGGCCGAAAGTAGTGAGTTGGTTTGATCTACGTCTTTAGACATACAAATTCTCGATCCGGCCATTTCATTATGATCTAAACATTTAAAAACCCTACAAACCAATTTTTGTTAGGTTTCAAATATTCTACACCGTTAAACTAACCAACTCACTATTTAGTTCGTCCGTTTTTCTCTACTTGACGCATGGGCAAAAAGTATTCAAAACACTTGATTTTTGATTTATAGATACTTGAATTAATATAAATAGATAGACTTGTGCCTTTCCACTCCGTGTTTTGAATACTTTTTACCCATGCATCAAGTAGGAGAAAAACGGACGGCCTAAATAGTGAGTTGGTTAGTTTAACAGTGTAGAACATTTGAAACCTAACAAAAATTGATTTGTAGAGGTTTTTAAATATTTAGATCATAATGAAATGGCCGGATCGAGAATTTGTATATCTAAAGATGTAGATCTAACCAACTCATTACTTTCGGCCGTCCATTTTGCGTCGCTTGATGGATAGGCAAAAAGTACTCAAAATACTGATTTTTGGTTTATAAATACTTGAAATAATATAGATCAACTTCAACGGAGTAAATCTTATATTCGAATGTCGGAAGGTTGAATTTGAGTGGGAAGGATTCGAACTCAAATCCTTTTGAAAGCACACAAGTCTATATATATATATATATATATATATATGTATATATATATATATATATATATATATATGTATATATATATATGTATACTTTCAAGAGGATTCGGGCCCGAATCCTTCTCATCAAAATTCAGCCCCTCGATATTCAAATGCAAGATCCACTCTGTTCAACTTGATTTACATTATTTGAAGTCTATAAAAATCAAAAATCATGGCATTTGAATACTTTTTGCTTATCCATCAAGTGGTCGCAAAATGGATGGTCGATAGTAGTGAGTTGTTTAGTTTGACTGTGTATAATATTCTAAACCTAACAAAAATTGGTGTAGAGTTTTTTAAATGTTTAGATCATGATTAAATGGTCGATTGAGAATTTGTATGTTTAATATCATAGATCTAAGCAAAATACAATTTTCGACCGTCCATTTTACACATACTTGATGGATAAGCAAAAAATATTCAAATGACATGATTTTTTGTTATTTCAGACTTCAAATAATGCATATCAGCTTGAACAGGGTGGATCTTGATTTCAATGTCGGGGGGTTGAATTTGAGGATCCGGGTCCGAATCCTTTTGAAAGGATCCATGTTTGAATCCTTTTGAAAGGAACCTAGCCTCCCCCCCCCCCCCCCCCCCCACACACACACAAACACACACGCTATTATGTTATTGTCATGTCCACGACTTATATGTATCCTAAGAGTTATAAGATTTCATGTATCCGTGTATCTGTGTCTTGCCGTGTCCATATCTATGCAACATAGTGTGAAGCCCTTGATGGCAAAAAGATGAGACATATTTAGTTTTCACATATTTTTCTACTTTGTACCAGCATCAGTCTTTTATTTAATTACATTTAAGAGATCAGTTGCAAAGAAAATTGAAATTACTAAAAGACTTGCATTAGCAAAAAGTAAACAGCAAGGTTACAATATTTGTTTCTTGCTAAGAGACTGGAAGGCTATATACAAAATTGCAAACTACAACACAAGCAGAGAGCTAATTTGTTCAATAGCAATAAAATGTACCTCAGGAATTTGAAGGAAATCAGAGCTCAAGCCGTGCTGATCCAGAACCCTTGGTATCAAATGTGTCGTTGCTATTTTTAGCTTTTCTTCAGGTGTATAACCAGGAAGTTCAATCACTTCCATTCTATCCAAGAGTGGTGGAGGAATAGGTTGAACCCTATTTGCTGTAGCAACAAATATTACCTTTGATAGGTCATAAGGAACATTCAAGTAACTGGGGACACCGATTAAGGAATTCAAAAGAATAACAGACGAGGTTCATATATACTGACTTCACAGAAACTTCCATAGTCAACAAAGTGCATAATTAGAAAAATAGAAAACATGACATCTGATCAGAAAACATTAAATATTCAGTTGCAAAGAAAATCCAACAACACTGATTCTTAAAGCGGGACCAGAATTGGAATATTAGCATTTACAACTTCAGAACTCATTTTGAATGCAGGACATGAGGTTAATTGATGAGCTAGAACCAAAGAATCCCCAATCAATGAGAGAGAGATTATTAGATATACCCATGGATATGGATTTCTATAGTTTGAACCGATGCATTTCCTTTAAGGTCCCAGGAAAGGCAGACCATCCAAGAACATAGAGCGTACAAGTTTTCATCTTAAATTCTACCAAAAAGCATAATGAAATGGAGGAGGAAATCAACCCAGTCACAAAGAGCTTTCCCTGCCAGGAGCGAGACTACACAAATCTCAAAGAATAATGAGCTAGGCAGCAAGAGGGTTATGAAAGGGGGAAAATGCCTGCTAGCCAGATGGAGCCTTCTGTCTTCAGACAAGATCAGGCAACCAAATAGATTACTCTGATGGAAATTCTTTCAAACTACTTCGCCACTTTTCTTTTCCCTACCCCTAGAGCATGCTTGACAAAACAGGGAGTAATATAGTACTTTGTTTCCTCATATGAAATGGAACTTAAAATGCATCTTCTTGCATTCAAGCCAATCTATTATGACCACCACGCTCTACAGGAGTGACGGATAACCACAGTGCAGTTAAGAATGGGTTCCCAGGTTTATCACTGCTTCCAACCAAACCTCAGAGAATCTTTATATTTAATCTTCGAAAACCTCTTGGTATCCAGGCATGCAGTATCCCTTTTCACCTGTTCTTTTCCAACACTGACAACCTGAACCTTTCAGCTCTTCCTTGTCCATAGCAAATGCATGCTGTCCTACTAGGCACACGACATTAAGTAATCCAAGCCAACTACGCTACTGCAATGGTGGAAAATCAAGAGGTTTTTCTTTCTTGTGTGTTCACCTGGTTGCCTCCTCTCCCTCTGATTGATTCTGAACTCTATCCTCAAGTCTTTTAATCCATTACTGAGTCTTTCAGACAAGCTTGAAGATCTAGGCTTTGACGGGCCACCTAGCAAAGTTCATATTGTCATTTCCAACACCGATATCACTCTTGCCAACTATCTGTCCAGGGTGTCACATTCTCAGAGTGATATTCTAGGTGATTGTCCCTTTCTTCTAGAAAAGAAATGTAGGCCCAATGGCATGGGCATAAGCAAAGAATCCAGCTTCTGCAGCTCCATTCTCCAAGTCAGCAAGGCTTTCAAAGGAAAGAGGGACAGCCTATTTACAGCTTGTAAATGTTTCAGGTCCTATAGGATTCCAATAGTTAAGAAATTGTAGACCATCAGACCATGAGTAATATAATTCTGACATGTGGAATACTGACCCAGAGACAACGAACACAACACAGATTCACATTGATCCCGAGGTTCATTCATTTACTCCTAACATGATGTCCAGGTACAAGCATACCACCAAATAGAAGACGATTTGTAAGGATTGGAAATAGTGGATACTTTCAAAAAAATCAATGGAACCCACAATGCCGTGGATGCCCAAGGATCTTTTAGCCAGATAGACAAAAAACACATAAACAACAAATGAAAGTAGATGGCAGTCATCAATAATCAAAAGTGTGAAAGGAAACATCATCTTATAACTACACATGGTTAACTATAAAGGTTGGTTGGATACTGATCATTGAAGCTTTTATTCTGCTCAGGATCAAGAACCTCTAGCAGGGCCGATGCTGGATCCCCACGGACATCAGAACCAGTCTTATCAATTTCATCGAGCAACATAACTGGATTATTAACACCCACTCTCTGCAATTGAAAGCAAGAGGTGAATATCAGATACAAAATGAAACAGAATCCAAATGCAACTAATACTGGTAAGGTTAAAGAGACATAATAAAGAATCCAAAAGCAGGAGGCATATTTCAGATAAGATTAAAGAGCATAATATAGAATCCAAATGCAACTAACACTGCCAGAATTATTACCGTATTATGTTAGAACATGACCTGGCAGTGTTAATTAAACAAATTAGTAAACGCCAAACGGTAACTTGGTTCTAACTTCTAAGGTGTCGGTCTTGCTTCGAAGAGCCCTGCAGCTACAAATAATTAATAATCTCTGACATGGAGAGCATTTCTCCTACTAATATCGGTTCCTTCATTGGTGTCATCCACCACAAGGTTCAAACTTGTTTCACCATTTACAAACAAGTACCGGATGATTAAGGGAAACTTAATTGTGCTAAGCCTTCTTGTGAATTATAATAAATTAATGTTTACATCCATCATTTTTCTCCTTGTTGTTCAACCATGGCATGGCATATGAATATACCTAAATCAATATGTATGTAGGTTTCTTCACGTCTGCATGTACAAATATATCTATGAATATATGTATATATGTATGTATAGTATGTATATGTACAAACATTCACAAGACAAGTGCATATATAGCTATGTTGTTGGTGTCAAGACTTTTGCAGAGGTGCTCTGTCCAACATTATCCGTACAGCACAGTAATAGTTCAAATTTTAAAAGATAGGGGATCAAAGAGTGGTTCTTGAATTTGGGTTTGTGAAGAAAAACCTTGCATAGAATAAAAGTCTGCTGTTGGTCTCTATCATGATTCATGAAGAACAATCTTATTTCCAGTTCAACATTCAGGCTTGCCACAGCGGTAAGTGGATACTTAGCTTAAATTAAGTAGTTGCAACATAAGAATTTAACTATTAATTCTTAGATTTAAGATCTATGTTATGGTGTTTGAAGATGCACATTTAAAGAGTTTTCTGCAGTTAACCTTGAACTTAGATCTAAAGTACAGTAACAATGCTCCATTTCTGACCTTCAACCCGTCAATAAGGCGTCCTGGCATGCTCCCAATGTATGTCCTCCGATGACCTCTGATATCAGCCTCATCCTTGACCCCACCAAGTGAAATCCGTACAAATTTTCTGTTTAAAGCAGAGGCAATAGACGATGCCAATGATGTTTTGCCAACCCCTGGTGGGCCAACAAAACATAAAACTGGACCTCTGGCATCTGGTTTGAGCTGCACTCAGTTTACTTTTAATTAGTAACCACTTTACAGATGCCTATCTAATGAAATTAAAGATGTTAAACAAAATGGTTAAATCAACCTTGCGAACAGCTAAATATTCGATAATCCGCTGCTTTACTTTGACTAAACCATAGTGATCGCTGTCTAGCCTCTCCTTCGCAGCTCTAAGATCAAGTTCTCGTTCTTCACTGACTTTCTGCCAAGGAAGATCAGCCAGAAGCTCCAAATACACACGCGAACTACTATATCCAGGCTGCTGAGGCTGCGTTTTTCTGAGTCTCCTGTAGATATAAACTTCAGGTAAGGTATATACCCATTTCAAACTCGTTTAATGAGTCAATTTGTCAGAGACACAAGTATAAACGCACACAGCTGTTACAGTCATAAGTTTGCGTATTACATACCTGAACACTCAGAGCCGGTAACATCAAAATGTGTAGCCATCCATATTTAAAATTTTAAAAAGGAATGGACCCAAGAAGATAGCATTTACAAGAGAGATAATTGGTGAAATCAGATAGTACATGTGAAAGATTGAAAACGCATACCTATAAAACTGAAAATATGAGTACTGCAAGTATTTGTGTACAAGCATGTTAATGAAGTTAAATTCTGACTAACAACATGTCATGTAAAGATAAAAGTATGGATTCTGAACTGTAAAACAAATCAAAATTCCTTACAATAAAGTAATCAAATAAGTCAGACTTCTCAGACCTTTGAAAGATATAGTTACTTGGATGTTGTTGTAACATCCTTTTTTAAATAATTTCCACTAAGAGGACACCTAAGATATAAGCAATTTTGTTGTCATTCGATAACATGCAAAACAGAAAGCTACCTAGTCTCAATTCTTCCAGTGGTGCCATTGACTTAACTGAATTCATCTATATCAGTTTGACACAGAACACGAAGTGCATTTATTTTAAATTTGACACAAAATGAATAATACTGTAAATGTTGAGGTGAAGAAGATGAGAAGATCATATACTCTCATATCCTAATAGAACTAGGAGAATACAGATTGTCCTACTTGAGTATGAAAATCTAAAATAAAGGGGAAAAAATCATATTTCAACTATAACGAAGAATCTTATCTCTACTCTAATACTCTCCCTCAAGCTGGAGCATAAATGTCAATCATGCCCAGCTTGCCACACAAAATTGAAAAACTTTCTAAATAAGACTTTAGTGAAGATATCTCCAAGTTGACAACTCAATGTGACGATATTCGATATGTCATCACTATGTCTCTGATAAAGTGTGAGTTGACTTCAATATGTTTCGTTCGCTCATAAAAAATAGAATTATTGATAATATACATAGCCGCTTGATTGTCACAATACATCAGCATTGGCTTATTGTCGATGACGTCCATTTCAGAAAGAAGATTGAATTTAGTCAATTCATAAGTTATATGAGCCATGGTTCTATACTCAGCCTCAGCATTGAATCGAGCAACATTTTGTTTTTTACATCATGTCACCAACTAACAAAAATGCAACAACCAGTAGTAAAACAACGATCAATAGGATCACCAGTCAAATCGATATTAGAATATCCCACAATATCCAAATGAAATGAAAGACGATAATACAACTCTTTACTTGGAGCCCCTTTAAGATACCGCAAGATATGACAACTAGCAATCCAATGATGTTAATACAGACTCTACATATATCAACTCAACACATCCACAACAAATGTAATATCAGATCGAATGACAGTTAAATAAATTAGTTTATCAATCAATTGTCTGTACTTTTCGAGATCAGCAAGCGGCTTTTCTAGGTTTCGATCAAATGAATATTAGAATTCATAAGAGTATCAATAGATTTAGATCATAATGTACCAGTTTTTTTTCCAACAAATCAGTAATATATTTTCTTTGAGAAAAAAAGACCTTTCAGAGAGCGAGATCCCTAAAAAATACCCCAAGAGATCAAAGTTTTTCATATGAAAATGAGAACTCAAATAAGTTTTTAACTGAATAATATCTCGAATAATCTCCAGTGACAATAATATCAACATAAACTGCAAGAATAATAGTGTCGGTAGAAAAATATCATATAAATATAGAGTGATCGGAGGAACTCTGTCTCAATCCATAGTGTGGTACTGAATTTATCAAATCATGCTAGTGGAGATTGCTTCAAACCATAAATTATTTTTTGAGTTTACAGACCTTATCTGTCTTCCCCAGAACTCATAACAGGGGGCTGAAGCATATATACCTCCTGAAGATTTTCATGCAAAAATGTAATTTTAACTTTTAACTGATATAAAGACCATTACTTCACCATCGCAACTAATAAAAGAATGTGAACATAATGCAGACGAGTTACCGAAAAGAAAGTCTTAAAATAATCAATATCACAAGTCTATGTGTAGCTTTTGATAACCAACTGTGCCTTCAAGCGCTCAATCTGTCCATTGGGGAGAAATTTGATACTGTATATGCATCGACAACCAAAAGTTTATTTTTTCCGGGGGTAAAGGAGTTAATGCTTATGTTTCATTAGCATGCAAATCAGTCATCTCTTCAACCATAATACTTTTTCATCCAGGATCCAACATAGCATCACGATAAGATTTTGAGAGACATAGAAGATAATGTGGTTGCAAAACTAAAGTATGTAGGAGGTAAATGAGAGAAATATAACACTTTAGCTATAAAGATATTGAATACAAAACGAGGACATTTTTGAAGAGTTATGAAAAGTTCAGACACTTCAGTGGAGGCAAGTGACTCATAAGATGGTAAGCTGTCAAATCAGTGGCAATCTTCTTGCGTCGTTGATAAACTTGGAGTAGAGGCAAGTCTTTTAGTGGTACAAGAAGAGTAACAAGAGTGTTCGAAGGAGTTGTAGTAAACCCAGAAAGTAACGTGTTTTTAAAGAAAGTGATATACGCACAAATCACATACTTCCTACTAACAGGATTCCAACATCAATATCCTTTTTGCAACCGAGAATATCCTAGAAACACAAATCGAACTGCACGAGGATCTAATTTCTCATGTCTTTTTCAAGAATTTGAATTACACGCACCCAAAAACCTTTGGAGGTAAATCAAATAGTTATTTTTCAGGATATGAGGTTTCACCACCTAAAATAGAAGAAGGAACCTAATAATTAAGTGACAAGAGTAAAGACTGCGTCATACCAAAAATACTAGGGAATATGCATATGAAACACTATATTCGAGCAATATCAAGTAAATGGCGATTTTTTCTTTAGCAAAACTGTTCTGTTGAGTGTATGAGCACACTAAGTTTGGTGAATTATACCATGAGAAACACAATAATCTTGAAGAGCATACAACAACAACAACAACAACTAAGCCATTTGTCCCAAGTATTTAGGATAGGATACATGAACCAAAAGAGAATTACGCTAGATCGGGCACATGGATCAGCTTTCTCCACTCATTCCTATCGAGCAATATGCCTTCATTAAGACCTTTAGCCTCTATATCTTGTCGTATCACCTCCGTCCATGTTTTCTTCGGTCTCCCTTGCGCTCTTTTAACGTGCCCTAATTTGATACGCTCTACTCGCCGGACTGACGCATCTGTAAGTCTACGTCGCACATGACCAAACCATCGTAGGCGATTTTCTCTCATCTTCTCTCCTATAGGGACTACGCCTATCTTAATACGACATGGATGGAGGTGATATGACAAGATACAGAGGCTAAAGATATTAAAGAGCATGTTGCACATATTTCAGAGCATTATCGGATCGTAAATCCTTAAGATAATAATTAAATTGAATATTAATCTCTTTATGAAATCTTTGAAAAATAAAGAGAATTTCAGAGCGATTTTCATTAAAAATAACTAAGTCATACAAGAATGTCATTAATAAAAGTTACAAAATAAGAAAAATTAGAAAAAACTTTTAACTCGAGTAAAACCCCAAATATCAGTATGAACAAGTTCAAATGAAGAATTATAGCGATTAACTATCCTAAATGAAAAATCTCAATGATATTTACCAAACTAACTGCCTCACACTGTAATTTAGGGACAGTCTTAACAAAAGCAAATACAATTTAATAAATTTTAAAGATACATGACCTAAACATAAGTGCTACTAGATCACAAACTCATCACATGATAGAGCAGAAGCGTCCACTTTAGGTTGATCACCGGATTGAAGATAATATAAACCATCTTATTCACACACACCACCAATCACCTTCTTCATCAGAAGGTGCTAAAAAAGTACATGAAAAGTTATAGAACACTGAAGAACTTTGATCAAACGACTCAAGATACAAAATTAAAATGAACATGAAATATAATTAACATCAATGAATGCGAGAGAAATGAGATTGACAATATAAGTACTAGTACTATGTTTGGAACTATTATCAGTAAAACTACAAAAAGGACAGAAGATGTGTGAAAAGTAAAAAAGACTTTAAATTTACCAATCATGTGGTTTGACGCATCAGAATCAATGATCCAATATGAAGATAATGAACTCACAAAATAAGAAATACTTGATTGTGCCAAGGTAGCAATGTCTGAAGTAAAAGACTGAATGCATCTTTTGAATCAGAGAATCATACTCAGATTTTTTATATTCACAAATTCGTCAATGAAGTACTAAGATTATTAAAGTCATGGAAAGTAGATGACCAACAGTGTCAGACAAATAAGCAGCTCGAGGAAGCCAGGAAGGTTTGCCATGCAACTCCCAACATCGATCAATAATGTGATTGGTTCGATTGCAATAAGTACACTTTCATGAATTATCCTGATTACGACCAGAAACTTGACCTTTAGTAGATAAACCACGATGACAAAAAGACATACTACCATGGCCTCGAGAAGTGTTACCTCGACCAGTTGAGAAAACTAAGATAGAGCCCTCAACTGGAGAGGGATCAGAAGTTACTGTAGAAGATTCTGAGACATGAGATAGTCGTGAGAAAGAATTCTGCAGAGAGGCAATCCCCCCTTCACCTGCTAATAGTTGTCCTCGAAGAGGTTTGACTTGAGAACTGAGCTCCAAAAGAAACTTACAAACATATAATTCTTCACGCTACTTTTTAAAAACTTCAATATCATTAGTGATTGGATGACACTAGTTCAGTCCATCGATCATACGCTTGAAGTGGTTATAGTAATCTTCTAAACTCTTGTCGCCTTGTTAAAACTAAATGTCTCAATACAATTTAAAAGCTCGAGAGGCATTCTTATTCATTAAATAAGTATCATTAATAGCTTCTCAAATTTTTTT
Source organism: Agave tequilana (assembly GCA_038442645.1). Taxonomy (NCBI): domain Eukaryota; kingdom Viridiplantae; phylum Streptophyta; class Magnoliopsida; order Asparagales; family Asparagaceae; genus Agave; species Agave tequilana. The sequence goes on from JAVJIF010034747.1 coordinate 81,307, forward strand.
TGCAGTATCTAAGAACATAAAGTTTGTACTCAGTGTGGATTTCATGTTGTTCCAAAGCCAAGTCATCACCAAATAGTTATCTCATTCCCATTCTTCAAACGCATTTTCAGTATAGGCAGGTTTCGCAAAAGTAACTATCTTCAATTTGATATCATCAAAGAGAACAAGGGGAACAAGATGTTTATTACAGTAAAATTAAAATTTTACTCCAGAAAAAGATTAAGTAGCTCTCTATCTGATTTTTTTTTTTTTAGGCGAAGGCAAACAAAGCTAGGGTTAGGATTTTTTAAGAAGAAGAGGTTCAGGTTAGGATTTTTGCTCTGATACAATGTTGAGGTGAAAAAATGAAGAGAAGACCATATAGCCTCAATTAGGGTACGATCGTTTATTTAGAAAAAAGAAATACATGTTCTAATAGGACTATGAGAATACACAATGTCCTACTTGGAGTAGGAAAATCCAAAATAAAGAAAAGAAAAATATATTTCTACTATAACACAGAATCATATTTCTACTCTAGTAGTAAGATTGCTGTAACATACTTTGTAAATTGGTTGGATCAAATTGAATACTTGAGGTATTCATATTAGAAACAGAGTTCCGATACATCTAATTTCTATATAGAGGTAATACGGAAGCATCATAAAGTTTCAAGAAGCCTTTTTGTCATCTGTTATTATGATGCATCCTAGATCACCTTTTCTTATTACTTCTTCAGATATTAGTTTTAGACGTTGAATTTGGTAACAACTAGCAACTTAGCAGCCGGTTATTACAAAACTTATATGGCTTCCTGGACCTCAGTCAACATGCTAGAAGTTAGAATCCTATTTCAAATGACACCACTCAAATTGATTGAAAATGGAATCAGAGGATGTCTACTGAAAAGGTTGGTCTCATCACCACTAACCCAGGACTTATGTGGAAAGAGATATCCGTACATAAGTTCACTGTTTCCTGCTTACGAGAATAGTTGCCACATAACAAAATCCTCGAGTCCTTGACTTTCAGCATATTATGACCTACAGCATAACTAACCATCCATCTGAAAGACAAATGTTGGCCAGAACAAGCCTCTCATAGGCATGAGTCTCAACCACTGTCCGCACAGGCAAAAAAAAAAAAAAAAAAGAGTTCAAATCAAGTACTAGGTATTTCAATATTACAATCTTACCGCAGTTCTCTTTGAGCATGTTTCCAAATATTTGGAGGCATTCCTGCAGCCTGCATCTTCCTTTCCAGAGCAACTATGTCATCCTCATCATCATCATTATCACCAAGCTCCTCTTTTATAGCCCGCATCTGGAAGCTATCGAGAATTAGCATATGAGAGAGAGAGAGAGAGAGAGAGAGAGAGACTTGAAACACAAGGCAACCAATCACTTGGCTTCAGATATGTAACTTTAGACAGTCATAACAATGGGTAAATACAATGCTACAGTTTAACAATGGTTATGCTTAGTAAAAAAGTTTAGAAATGACTGGTGGGAATCTTTTCAAGAGTGCTGTAATGGAGATTATTTGGATTAGTAATTGATATATTCAACATGCATCTGAAAATAGATTAGAGATCTGCTGAAAAATGTCTCATATGAGTGTGTACTGAATGCATGCATGCAAAAAAGATGTGTGTGTACAATTTTGATTATCTTTATTAAATTGTATGATTTGATTTATAGTATATCAAAAGATGCAAAATTTATAGTAATTTAGCAGCTATAATGTGTTAAATATCCAGCCTATAGCATAACGCTCAACCTAGAGTTACTCTGCAGGTGGAGTATGAACTTCTCATTAAGAAGGGGAAGAGAGAGAGAGAGAGAGAGAGAGAGAGAGAGAGAGAGAGAGAGGAAAAGAACTTTACATTAGTTGCAATTCCAGAAGCTAGAAGGAAAGCATAGCAACAGGATGTTAACAGTCACATGGTCGAGTGTACAGGAATGTACCTGCTGACGAAGAAGAAATTCTTTCTGTGATTTTGAAAGTTGTCCTTCCACCTTTTGAGTTATTTTCTCAGCTACACGAATTGACTGTTCAAAGGGAGAACAGTATTCAATGCATGTTAAATCCATGGATAATAAACAGAGAGAAATAGTAAGAAATAGCCTAGTTCCAATATGCCAATCCAGTTGTATTCAGTCTTCTTTCATACTGGCACCAGAAAACTACTTAAGGTACGAACCTGCAAATGTCTGTCCACCAACTCAGTTGCCTTTGAGAGCCTAGCTTTTAAGTCAACTGAATCTAACATGGACAGCTGCTCCTCGAAGCTTATTTCAAAACTAGCAACAAAAATATCTGCCAGTCTGTGTACAGGAACTGTGTCAAGAAGAACTTTCGTCCTACCAACAGTTTTCTGCTTCTGAAACATTATTTATAAGTGCAATGGGTCAGTTGGATCAAATTATGACAAACTACACATTAAATGTTGTAAATTTCATACAATCCAGGCAAACTTTAACATTTCATGCTTGAGAAGCAATATTGATAAATAAGATGCAAGCTAGCTATTTAAAATTAATTGTCGGATAAGTAATGATGAAAAGAAAATTTTATTTTCATAGTTAACAACAATGAAAAGCAACTTCCAATAATTCAAACAATGTTGGAAGCAAATAAAGAAATGTAACATAACTAGGAAAGTTGGAAAATGATCTTGAAGGATCCCATGGCATTATGGTTTCTAAATGCATCATCTTGGTAAGAAGATGTAGCTGCTCAGGAGGAAGTTACTTGGTCATGCAGTACAAATCAACCACCTCTGCAACCTTCGTGCAAGCCGCCTAAAAATCTAATCCTTATTTTGGAAACAGGATGATGTATACCCAGCATGGAGGGTGAACAACCATGTGGGAATCCTGGCAAAGTAAATAAGCTCCCTGCATGTTCCTAACGATCTCAATGTTTCTCAACTGTAAAATATTTTGATGCAAGTACATACTGAATAATTTAACAATTTAGCAGTAGATGCAAATGGTTGATCATGGGAAGCCATGTTTTGTCTAGATAGTGACTATGAAGTATGAGGAAATAGAATCAATAAACAGTAATCATATTAATGTAATGATGATTACTGTTCTTCAGAGAAGGTTGTTGAGGATAGTGTGAATATGTAATGATCTGAGGGAATGGTATTAACTTATCAGGCAACTCCTCTTATCACGGATAAATAGGATATTTGAAATGAGTTATTACATGTTACAAGATACAACCAAATCTTACTACCCAAAAGAACATAGAATAGGCCAAACAAGCAAACTAAAATCTTTAAGGAAGAATGAAGAAACAAACAAATGAAAATACAGATAAATAGGATATTTGATATGAGTTACTACATGTTACACGATACGATCAAATCTTACTACCCAAAAGAACAGAGAATAGGCCAAAAAAACACATTAGAAATGAAGCATTTTTCAGAATGACGAGCAATACTCTTCCCCTCTTTCTATCACGCATGAACAATGTAATGTTCCAGTACTAGATAGATAATACTCGGATAATGTGAATACAATTCATGACTTACCTGTTCAAGAACAGAAATCAGTTCCATGGCAATAGCTTTAAATTGGCGAGACAACAAGATAATATCAGGGTCTTGTTCTGCCTGGTCTAACTCTGGTAAGAGCAGAAAAGGAAGCACACATTGAAACATCAATTTTGTCAAATGTTAAATATAGCATAAAAGGAAGCACACAATGGAACCCCTATTTCAGATATCTATATCTTCCTCACCAATCAAACAAGCTTAAAAATCTATAAATTTTTATTCTTTATATATGGTCTGTTGTTGAAATCAGTTATAAAGGTTGCAGAGCTAGAAGCTTAGTCAGTCTTGACTTCCAAGATGGTCCCAAGGGACAAACTTGTCTTTTACAGCATTTTTTTGCCCACAAGATACTTCCAAAACAATTAACAAGAAGACTTGGAAATATCTCCAACTACATTCTCTACAGTAGTCAAGAAAACATCATTAATGAAATACAACTCATTAAAATCACACAATTGAAAAGGATGTAAAGAACATCTTACCAGCCTTTGTCATATCAAGTCGTGAGATACGTGCGACATAATATGTTCCTCTAGCACTAAGTTCTTGAACACTAAATCGGCATAGACCCTCAAGAACTACTATATATGTTACTCTCCCACTTGGCTTCTCTACTCCTCTAGAAAGATGTAATGCTCTGGCAGCAACTCCCCTGAAAAAGAAGACTGATAAATTGAATATCAAAATTTCCACACTAGTCTACATTTTTGTCTTCGAGCTTTTGGTGAAATTGAAATAATGCATAGAAAATGTGAATATGTGTCTGCGTGTTTTGGTGTGTGTGCGCGCGCGCACGAAGAATTCCTGCCCTTCAAAAAACATGATAAGTACAACATAAACTTCTCTCCTCGTTCGTGTCATGAAGAGATAGTTTCACTTATTCATTTATTGCAGAGAGGTTCAGAATATCACGGCTTTGAGCTAGGAATTCTATGAAGTTTCGACTAGACCTGCTTATGTTGGACTCATGGTCATCAGGGAGAAGGAATGAATACAAAAACAAAATAGAGTTATGTTGGATAGACGTATAATAGTGGTCAGCAGAAGCATAGCTGCATGTTAATAGAATTTTTTAGTTAACAAGTCTAAACAAAAGACTAACATTTTAGAATCCTTTTTGTAGTTTTTTTGAATTTCGGATAGGTATTTTATCTGAAAGAAAGCATAAGAAAATGCGTAGCTAAATTACATAAATGTGGCTACTGGCTAGAGTTTTGGTGGGATCTTGTCTTCATTTATCTGATGGTAGAAGCTCTGGATCTGGGAATGTTTGCTGAAAGGAGCTATTTGGTGTGTAGATACTTGGCTCAACGGAGCAATTTACTGGTGGGGGTGCTGGCGTCAAGTTATTGAAGAGCTTTCATTTATTTTGCTTTGTGTAGGTGCCTTTATAATTTGGAGACTTACACAAATACGTTGTTTGGGGGAGTTTAGGCTGTGGATTATATACTTTTGTATTTGTGGTGCATTTTGATCTTCTGACTCTTGTTTCCTGATATTTTGATGTGTCTGTATATTTTGATGTGTGCACAGACACCATCTGTTATATGGTTGTAATTTTGTGTAAGAAATAAAAACACCATTTGTTATATGGTTGTAATTTTGTTTTAGAAATAAAAACACATTCGCTATATGCTCGTAATTTTGTTTCAGAAATAAAATTATTGCTGAATTCTTGTTGACTCTATAAATGTTTGCAAAATGAAATGCACCTCAAGTAGGGTTACATACTAGAAATATAGTCAGAGAGGGGGACAAAGAGAACAGAATAATCAAATCCAGCTCATTAAAGGGTACATGGAGCCTAATCGGGAACAATAAATGGAGCCTAATCAGGTCCAATTAAGGTAAGGTGATTACTAACTTGATCCACAAATAGCTGGTGTTTTAAATGAGTTAGATTCAATAACATAAAATTTTCATACATTTTGTTTCAGTTTTGAAGTTTCCCTCTGTGAGATTTCTTAAATTATTCCCACTCTTCTGTTTATAGAGGAATTTTCCAAAGTTACAAGGGGATAAGTCTGAGAAGCTATTGCATTGGGCGGTAAATGTGTAAAGGTGTAACAATGAAAACATATAACCCCACTTGGGCATCCACAAACATCAATGTAACAGAAAAACAGGAATAACATAAAGATAAGAGAGTAATTACCTGTTGTGCCAGTGAATAACTTCCTGCTGATTCTTCCCCTCCTGCTTCTGAGAATCGCCTAATTCATCAACTGATGGCTTCAGACTCCTCTCGCCTGAATCACTCCCACCACCTATAAAACATATACATTTCCCTTTAAAAAGATTTTTTACTTCAAGAATGCATGTACCTGCAAAAGCAGAAAAGGGGATCACCTGGAGATAACACAGAACCAACTGTGGCAGCATCCGTGTCCCTAACTGGAAGCACACCAATCAAACCCTTTTCTTCCCTCTGCCACAGTTCTTGCTCAACCAATTTTACACTGCAAGAAATTGAAGCAATAAACTTACTTTTTCCCTCCTTAGCATCTCGATACTGAAGATAAACTCAAAAAGTCGTCTGGAAGGAACAAATACTTATACATTCATCCAATGCCTCACAGAATTAATTCACTAACATATGCCACATGAAAACCAGTGAGTATCTAAGCAAAAGCTTGGGAAGAAAAAAATTAAAAAAAACCGACCGAAGGGAGGTTTTCTCCCGTGACTCCTTCACAAATTTTGTCCGTCCGTCTGTCCGTCTTTAGCAACACACACACACAGAGACCTTTCATTCTTCCTCCCTCTCCCCCTTCCCTTCCTCCATCCTCCTCCCCTCAACCCTCCCGTAAGCTCACCCTTCCCCCTCTCCCCCCCCCCCCCAAAAAAACCTCCGTCTCACCGCTCTGTCGGCAGTAGCGGTATAGTAGTAAAATTATTCTAATTTTTCTATGCGAGTCAGCAACTTAACAAATTCTCCAAAAACTTGTCAGAACAATACAAAGTTCACTAAAAGGCACAAAAAATAAAAATTTGTTCTTACTATTTTCTTGTGGAGACTATAGCTATTTCAAAAGACAAAAATAAAAATGTTCATGAATTATATGAGAATAATCAAACCGGACGAAGCGAGTCCGTCCGTCTGTCCCCCAAAAGAGAGAGAGCTGCCCTCTTCCCTCTCCCAGCACCCCCCCCCCCCTGCCCCTCTTCTCCCTCCTCCTCGCTCCTTTCTTGGCTCCCCCCTCTTATCTTGCCTCTCCTTCTTCTTCCTCCCCTCTTCCCCCTCTCTCTCCTCTTCACCGCTCGATTTCACCGCCAAGCAGTAATCTAGTCTAAATCAATTTATTCAGAGAGGCTTAAAAAGGTCAACATTTCAGCTGTCATGACTTTTGAAGTGAGGACTAGAACTCAGAACTTACAAAGATTCAAAGTTCTGCGAGATCTTCCAACTGAGAAATAAGCTTAGAACTTCCAAATATCAAATTCTTTGAACATTTTTTACAAGAAAAAAAAAATGCAAGATCTAATTATCAAGCTATACCACTTTTTTCAGGATATGATCAACTAAAATAAACCCCAAGGGTTCGAACTTCAAAGTTGACCCATTAGAGCTCAAAGGCCCAAGAAATCAATCATTACACGTCTCTTGGAATAATTAAGAAACTGAACCATAATAGGCCACCAAATGAACTATGATTAAGAAACTGAGAAGACATCAAATGGGGAAGAATCAAAACAAGCTTATCATAAATTTTTTGCAATAATTTAAGGAACCGCACTAAAAGAAGCCAAAATTATCAACAACAAAAAAAAAAATCAGTTTCGCCTCAGTTACAATGAGGAATTAAAGTTCAAAGCCTAAAAAAAGAATCAATTTGTACGAACTTCACTCCAATAGTCCACAAAAAGATCGAAACTTCAATTTCGCCACTTTACAAAAACCAACAACTTCACATATCTCTTCGAATTAGCTGATGAACTAAACTAAATTAGCGCCCAAACGACCAAATTTCAAAGCTGACCACCGTTCCGGTGAGGAATTAAGCCCAGAGTCCCAAAAAGAATCAAATTTTAACCAGACACCGGGATTTTGGAGAGAACTAGGGTTTTATAACAACGCGAGCAATTGATCGCGGATAATCCCCGAGATTTCACCTGCTGGACGAGGTGCATCGGATTCTGATGATGGCGCCAGCAACAGCACCTTGTTCCTAAAGGGGAGGATCGCGAGGCGACTGGGGAGCTCCACCGATTCCGCCATTAGAGAGTTTATTTTTGGGGGGGAGAGTCAAGGGGGAGACTTGTAAAATATGAAATTGAGGAGGAGAGGAGTGGATAAATATGGGGAGAGGAGGTCGAGGTTGGGTTACTTCTCTGCGCGCCTGTGGGAACGGGCGGTCAGCATTGGGCGACGACGTCAATGCGCATCCGCTGCCAGAAATAAAATAATATTGTAAATACATAAAATTCGGCCTGAGCATGTCTTGGTTTGATTCGGTTTTTTTTTTTTTTTTAAGTTTTTTGAAACCGAGCCAAACCATTTAGGCTGAACCGAATCAAAATCAAACTGATTAAAGGACAAACTAAAGTAAATCGATCCGAAATTTTCGGTGCGATTCGATTTGTTTCAGCTCTGAACCGTTTTGAAGGCCAAAATTTTAGTTATTTTTGCCATTCAATTTTTTTTTTATTAGGTGTAAATCTATTTTGCAAGTTAAATTGTTAGAATCTTGTTACAAATTTGAGAAATTTTCTATTTGTTTTTCATGTTCTAACTCTTTTTTTTATATAGAAAACCTGAAGGTTAAATTATTAGACGTCAGCATCTGAAGATTTACCGGTTCGCATATATGTTAAGGTCTAATATACATTCGTTTACTTTTTTCCTTTTAAAGAAAATAAATTACCATGTAGAAGTATGAAATCAAAGAGTAAATGAAAAGTAAAAAATAACTTTTGTCAAATTACATACTTCCAAGTTTCGCTATTTTCTCACGCTATTATTGAATGATTTTTCATTTCTCATAAGTATTGTAACATTTATTTTTAAAAAAAATTTTTTTACTTTTAGAAATATGTAAATTGAAATTTCATAAATATTACACATAGCCCACAAATGCTAATTTTCAATTATAAAATAACCCCAAAAGTCACCAACAATCCTCAAGGGCGTCTCTGTCATTTCCATCCTCATCCAAATTCAAAGCCATCAAACTAAGAAGTACTTCATTCACTAGTGGTTATATTGGAAAAACTTCATTTGCTAAACATCGATTTGGTTCGGGTTGAATTTACTCAAATCAAAACGGAGAACAAAAACCGATTTCCTTCGGAACCCGAACCGAACTGATGTTAATAGAAACCAAATCGAACCAACCGGATAGACCCAGTTCGGTCGGTTCGGTCAGTTTTAAAACGAATTATGCTCACCCCTACATAAAATAGTGGATGACCATCATTTCTTTTACATTCTTTCTTGTAAATGCATGTTATGAATTATGAGTTAGTGTTTGACCTCTTCACCTTCTCCTTTTTAAATGCATATTGTGAATGCATGAGATAGTGTGTGGTCTCTCCATGGCGTACGCAGAATTTTCACTAAGTGGGGGCGAAAACATTTTGAAGTAAAATTGAAAATTTATAAAAATCAAACAACATATTCCAAGTTTTTGATATTACAAAAAAAATAAAGGGGCTCCCATTCAAGACAACATATCTCACTCTAAATTTATAATGCTCCCCTTTAAGGAGCCATATTCTGAATCGTTGAATGATTGATTCATTGTCAGTGTTTCAAAATATTCTTTTTCATATATGTCACCAAGCAATCATTCATCACTTATCACCCATTCTATACGCAGTGAATTCTTGATAAACTTCTTGCAGAGAGGTTTTGTGAGAGTTCTCAAATCTCCAGAGGAGAGACTGAGAATCTGTCATTAGAAGAAACTAGAGGTTTTTTTTTTTTTTTTGTGGAGATCAGGAGAAATGATCCAAGTTGAATTTTTTGCTTAGTTAACCCAACTCCAGTGGGGGCGACCGCATACGCTCTGTAACGGTCCCAGTAATTTCTTATAATAATAAACTAACTCAATAATATTTCTTCAAATTTCGGCAGCATCTCCCCTAAAATATCGACCATGTCAATATACACCACAACATATAATGTCCACAATGGACACAACACTTCCAATAAGCATTTCGGCACAATTTGCCTACTTATCAATATGATTAAAATAAAATTTTCTTACATAATCTCACATTTATCCATCAAACACCAAAAGAGTTACAATATTCTTTTCCCACAATACAACATACTTACAATAACATTGTTCAAGTTCTTCATACATGATATCAAAGGGACTTACCAGTTTATATTCAAAAGTCACGCATAGAGTTATACTTACATTCCCAACACCCAAAATTACTTTTCATACATCAAGTTCTCATTATGTAGATACAATAAGCCCTTTCAAAGGTAAACGCAATATGAATTACATATTAACACAAGCATGATATAAGAAGGGTTGATCACTCCATATCCAAATGATTTAGAAACTACATTGGCTTCTTACCCTTGTCCAAACCTGAAATTTACAAAATGAATAGACATGAGCTTGAAAGCTCAGTGAGCAAACCAGCTAAAAATCTACTAATCTAATTTCATATACCAATTGGATTTAAGTTGATACAGAAGTTTACTAGGTTGGTTTCCACTGTGCCATTACCTATCCCCATTTTAAGTTAGATGTCTCAACTACCATGAAAATTTAATAAAGCTTCTTGTTATCACACTTTAGTACATAATAGAAATAAATATAGTTGTCACCGTCTTCCCCCTTCTGCCGGTTCTCTCGCTCGGCCCCTTCCTCAAGTAATATATATATATATATACTATATGCATATAATATGAATTTCACCGTCTTCCCCCCTCCTGCGGTTCGCGCTCGGCCCTTCCTCCAAATAACACATAAATATACACAAGTACTAAAAATAAAGTTATCACCGTCTTCCCACCTACCGGTTCTCGCTCGGCCCCTCCTCCAATAATGTATACATATATTACAATAAAGCAAATTTCACCGTCTTCCCCTCCTGCCGTTCTCACACGGCCCCTTCCTCCAATAATATAACAATATATAACACATTCAACTTAACATACAATTTCACATACATATTTCATATACTACGAAACGTAGGCAAGCCATCCATTTGTAGGAGTTAACATTAATGTAGATATATACCCCCCTAATGTATTCAATTTATTCTTTTATAAAGAAAGTGTCACAACACCCAAGATTTACATGTCGGTTGCATACATATTACATGCTACAAAACCTAGTCCGATTTGTATGACAATAGTATCTAAATAAAATACCGGTATAACATATACATAACACATAAGGCTTCGAGCCGTTCACCACCATATGCAACTAACCATTTCCCCGTGTTACTTTAACTTACTTAGCCAATGAAATTTCCTAGTTCGTCAATATGCTAATAGAACATCAATTTAGGTAATACACATTTTATGAGAAAATAGCTCCTAAACTATACATATCATGATTTTCCTCTCTTTTTCCGAAAATCTCACAATATAGAGTCTTTTTCTCTTCTCATGATATGCATAACAATATACATACAAGCGATTCCAATGGTAATTTACCCAAACATATATTCATTCAAAATTATAAATTTAAAAACTTTCAATCTACTTAAAAACTTAGTTTACTCACTTATTTGACGAACGCCGACGCGAAAAACTCCGCTTAATATTGCCCACTGAACCAAGCCCTAAAATTAATAATATCTTAGATTAAACAACGATACAAAATATAATTTAATTTAAGAAGAATTTTAGGGTTTTTACCTCTAATTAGTTGCTGTTATTCCCAATTTCTGTTCGAAAATTTCTGAATTCAGTCCCGCGAATTCCCGAAACCCAAATCGAAGAACCCCCCCTCTCTCCTCCTCCCCGGCACGCCGACGGTCGCGCGTCTCCAGCGCCGCCCGCGTTCCCGGCGCTGCCGTGTGCTCCCAGCACCGCCCGCGCGCCTTCAGCGCCGCCGCGAGCCGCCCTGGCCGCCGCCCGTGCGCTCCCCCTGTGTCGCCTGCGCCCTGTCGCAGGCCGCGCGCCCCGCTGCTGAGCGCGCGCGCGTCGCCGCGAGGCCTCCCTGGCCGCCGCCCCTTGCTGGCGCGGCTGGGGAGTGTGTGAGAGAGAGAGAGAGAGAGAGAGAGAGAAGTGGATGAGGGGTCTCGGTCTCAGCCCGAAGAGAAGAAGAAAGAGAAGAATTTAGGGAAAAGGGGTTTGGTTATTTTAAAGATTAATTTATTTCTAATTTAATTTAGGAATTTATCTCTTTACTAATATGCTACAATTGAGACAACCTCATCCCACTAATTCCAAAGCCTCCTATAAAGCCTCCACCTCATTTATCCTTTGCTCAAAATTTGCCAACACAACACTAGGATTTTAATTATTTAGAAATTAATGTATTTAGGTATGAAATATTATAATTAGGTATTTATACTTTCAAGTATTATCCATTATTAATTATGTACAATACATAGTATTAAACTTACCAAAGAGGATACTAAAAAAAAATTAGTATTTTTCTAAAATTCGGATTAAACTTAAAACATGATTGTCACACGATAAATAAATTCATTTAATTATAATCCGGATTTGTTTGTCGGGTAAGTCGGTGTTACAATACTACCCTCCTTAAAAGAGTTTCGTCCCGAAACTTAACGTACCTTGAAATAGCTGGGATGAGATCTTTGCATTTCTTCTTCCGGTTCCCATGTAATTTCTTCTAGTTTTTGACTTCTCCACAAAACTTTCACTAAGGGAATCACCTTGTTTCTCAATTGTTTCTCTTTAACGGTCAAAATTTGCACCGGCTCCACTGCATAGGACAGGTCTTCTTGAATTTGTAGTGGTGAATATTTGAGACATGGTTGGGATCTGGTATGTATTTCCTTAGCTGTGATACATGGAACACATTATGCACTTTTTCCATCTCAGAGTAAGGCTAACCGTAAGCCAATGGTCCAATCCTTTCCAATACTTCAAAAGGTCCAACATACCGAGGTCCCAACTTACTTCTCTTGCCAATGCGCACTACCCCCTTCATCGGAGATATCTTCAGGAAAATCTTGTCTCCTTTCATAAATTCCAGGGGTCTCCGACGTTGATCTGCATATGCTTTCTGTCTGCTTTGAGCTGCCCTCATCCTTTTCCTTATTGTCCGGATCTTTTCTATAGTTTCCTTGGACGATGTCTGGTCCCAGTAACCTTCGATCTCCCACTTCTTCCCAACAAATGGGTGATCGACACCTCCTTCCATATAAAGCTTCGAAGGGTGGCATTCCTATAGTGGATTGGTAACTGTTGTTATATGCGAACTCCACTAATGATAGGTACTTCTCCAATTGCCCACCAAAATCAAAATCTAATGTACAAGCCCTCAGCATATCGTTCTAAGATTTGAATAGTCCTTTCAGACTGCCCATCAGTTTGCGGGTGTGCTGTGCTAAGGTGAAGCTTGGTTCCCAGAGCTTTAGCTAAACTGATCCAGAATCTGGACTGGAATCGAGGGTCTCGGTCTGACACAATGGTTTTCAGGCACTCCATGAATTCTAATTATCTCTTGAAGATAGATTTGTGCTAACTTATCCATTGAGTAATCCAATCGGATGGGTAAGAAATTGCGGACTTAGTGAGTCGATCGACTATCACCCAGATAGCATCATGTCCACGAGTGACTTGGGAAGTCCCGACACACAAAATCCATAGTAATATGATTCCATTTCCATTCCGGAACTTGGAGTGGCATTAGCAGTCCCGGGGGCTTCTTATTTCCGCTTAACTTGTTGACATATTAGACATTTCTGCACAAAACCTTGCTATGTCATCCTTCATCCCTTCCCACCAAAAATTTGTTTCGCAGATCTTGATACATTTTAGTTGCCCCAGGGTGAGCGGTGTAAGGAGTGCAATGGGCTTCCCTCATAATTTGTTCCTTGAGTTCAAAGTTGGAGGGTACACATACCCGGTTTCCCTTCTTTAGTAATCCTTTATCAATGACAAAATATTGTGTTTCACCTTTTAGCACTTTCTCGAATTCTTAACTGTCTGCCCATCATTTTGTGTGTCTGATGGATCTTATCATAAAGATCAAATTCCACTCTAACCTGGTTCATCTGGCTATCTCTATTGATGATCTCCTTTGGTTGAACCTCAATCTGCATCCTTTCTATCTCCTTTAATAAATTGGTCTGTTGAGTTACAGTGAAGCTAAAGATCCTTCTGATTTGCGGCTAAGCGCATCTGCTACCACATTGGCTTTCCCAGGGTGATAGTGAATATTCAGATCATAATCTTTCATCAGTTCCAACCATCTCCTTTGAGGCATATTCAATTCTTTTTGAGTAAATATATACTTCAGGCTCTTATGGTCTGTATATATATCACATGACACACCATAAAAATAATGTCGCCAATTTTTAGGGCAAATATAACTGCAGCCAGTTCCAAGTCATGGGTGGGATAGTTCTTCTCATGGTTTTTAAGTTGCCTGGAGGCATAAGCAATTACTCTTCCATGTTGCATTAATACACAACCCAGTCCGACTTTGATGCATCACTGTACATCCATATCCTTCAGTTCCAGAGGGCTGGCTAGGATTGGGGCCGAAGTTAGCTTATTCTTCAATTCTTGAAAACTATCCTCCTGACTTTTCCCCCAATGAAACTTGAGATTTTTTCTTGGTCATTGTGACAATGGTGCCGCAATCCTGGAAAATCCCTCCACGAACCTTCGATAATACCCAGCCAGTCCTAAGAAACTTCGTACTTCTGAGACATTGGCAGGTCTGGGCCAATTCTCAATTGCTTCTATCTTTGCTGGATCTACAGATATTCCTTCTTTAGTAATAATATGACCAAGGAATCCAACTTTTTCTAGCCAGAACTCACACTTTTTGAATTTTGCATAAAGTTGCCTTTCCCTCAATAACTGCAAAACTATTCTCAAATGTTCTTCATGTTCTTCCGAGTTTCTTGAGTAACTAGAATGTCAATCAATGAATACCACCACAAATTTATCCAAATATGGCTGAAAGATTCTATTCATTAGATCCATAAATGCGGCTGGGGCATTGGTCAGTCCAAATGGCATTACCAGAAATTCATAATGTCCATATCTGGTTCTAAGGCTGTTTTAGGGACATCCTCTGATTTGATTTTTAATTGGTGATATCCAGATCTTAAATCCATTTTGGAAAATACACTTGCACCTTGAAGCTGGTAAAAAGATCATCTATCCTCGGAAGTGGGTATCTATTCTTGATGGTGACTTTATTCAACTCCCTGTAATCTATGCACAGTCTCATACTTCATCCTTCTTCTTTACAAATAATACAGGCACCCCAGGGTGATACACTTGGCCGAATAAATCCAGGCCTAATAATTCTTCTAATTGTTCCTTTAATTCTTTCATCTCCGCTGGTGCCATTCTATAGGGAGCCTTAGATATAGGTCCTGTTCCAGGTAGAAGATCATGGAGAATTCTACTTCCCTGTCCGGAGGTAAGCCTGGCAATTCTTCAGGAAACACTCAGGATATTCTCTTACACACATTTATGTCTTCTATTCTCACTTCCTCTTTCTCCTTAGCTAATATTGTTGCCAAAAATCCTTGACATCCATGTCGTAATAGTTTGGTGGCTTTTAAGGCTGAGATCACAGGAATGCTGACTTTATTCCTTGTCCCTTCGAACACATATCCTGGGGTCCCTGGTATTTTGAAAATTATTTTCTTTTGATGGCAGTTTACATGTGCATGATGTGTTGATAACCAATCCATTCCTAGTATGATATCATATCCCATCTCTCCTAATTTGATCAAGTCTGCCTGTGTGTTCATTTCCCCTATGATAATTTCACACCCCTTATAATATTCATCAGTAATCAAAGTTGTGCTACAGGTGTGGATACCGCCAGTTGGAAGCTTAAGGGTTCGGGTTCTTATTAATTTTTTGAGGCAAAAGATGAGGAAATATAACGAATGTGTGCACCAGAATCAAATAATGCTCGAGCGATTACTCCGATAGATAAATAGTACCTTCCACCATTGAGTTAGACGCCCGGCTTCTTGTTGGGTTAAAGCATTCATCCTTCCTTGAACCCTGGGCTGTTGTACTGAAGCCTGCGTCATTTTGGTCGAATTGTGTTTGCCAGACCGCCGAAAATTTCCTGATGATCCATTTGTCGGGGTGATGCCTGCAGTCCGTCTGCCTGTCCCTCTAACAGCACCAATAGGTCCCTCGAAGTGTCGGACAATCCCTCCTCATGTGCCCATCTGGCCGCATGCAAAACACTGTTTGTTTACCTGGCAGCTTCCTGTGTGATTAACTGTTGCATCTAGGACACCACGTTCCTCTTGCGAAATTTGACGCGGATAAGATGCATGTGGCGAGTTCTGAACAGATCCTGCATTCCGGGGCCACGAGTCTGCCATCATTCTTGGAGTTGATGCGGACGAGGATCCAGTTCCTCCTCCGAACTGAAGTTGGTGGATCCACTTCTTGGTGTACTGAGATATCGGAAGCGTTTGGCAGATGAAACTCTCTGGTTCTTATATCCTGGTTTTCTTGCAGGTCCTTTCACTTCTAAAGCCTTCTCCACCGCCTGACTGTAAATCTGAAGTTGAAATGGAATTAATTGGCTCCTGATTTCCGGCCTCAAAACTCGTAAATCTTTTTGTCCGGTCTTCCTCTTCAGACACCAACTTACCAGCATACCTTGATAGTTGGGTGAATTTGTTTTCATATTGATTCAACCGTCAATAGATTTTGCTTTAATTCTTGGAATTCCATCGCAAGCTTGTCCCTCACTACTCCGGGTATATACTTCTCATTGAACTTTTTGATCAAGAATTTCCAAGAAATTTCTTCTCCTAGGGATTTGGCTCCTGTTTTAACCATTTCCCACCAATGTTCCGCCTCGCCCTGGAACATAAAAGAAGTAAATGATACCCTTTGATCCTCAGTGCATTCCATCACATCTAGTATTTTACAAATTTGACGAAGCCACTCTTCTGCTTGAATTGGGTCTGC